>BGPR01018164.1:0-31295 GCA_013235015.1 Araneus ventricosus | reverse complement strand
TGGTTTCAATAGAATTTCTTTGTGAAGTAATAATTCCGGACGCAGAACGGGATGTTACAGACTTTACTCTATTTATCAGTCTATTTGGTTATTTAGCTTCATAGAATGGAATTATTGAAAAATGGCAGACACAACCCATTGTGTCTTGGAAGGATGATAATCACATTTCCAAACTTCTGTACACACGCTATATTCTTTTATATCTTCTAATTTAAGCCGTTAGGTTTGACAATCACAAACAATTATTTTCACATCCCGTCAACAAATATACACAGACATTAAAAGCATCATGAACAAGAATCCAGACGAATAAATATTGCCAGAAGAGAAATAATAGAAATTTGAATTAAAAGGAAAATAAATAAAAGAAACAGAAGAGAAAACAATAGTAATAATGAAAATAATGAAAACAATACACATTTCTGCGCGCAAACGCAGCAGCAAAAAGTAAGGGTTTCAACAAATTTTTTTAAAGATAACACAACAAAAACTATAAAATAAAATAACAAAGATTCTCTAATAATTGAAGCACTTTGCAAAAGTTAGAAATTACTCAAAATGGAAAGGAACTAAAATGGCGCACTCATCGAAGACCACACGCCATTATTAGTTCAAAAAGGACAAAATTTTCTGTAGAAAGGAATGACAAAAAGTCAAAATTTATTCCTTCCTGTTGTCTGATTTTTTCGACCACCAAATAAAGAACATAAATCCAACAAATTACCAAATCCAAAAACAATAGAAAGAAAGATAAAAATATTCACCCTCTTTCAAAATCAAGCCGAGCAGAAAAGGACGCAATAGATAAATAAAGCAATGGACGGTCTAGAAGCTAGCCAGTAGCTCCATCTATGAAGAAAAATTCAAACTATTTCTCAGGAGAATAAAAACTATTTTTGATTAAGTAATTAAGTTTTAGGAAACTATATGGTTATCCGTTATCTTTTAAGTTATTATTTAAATTACCTAAGGCTTTAACTAAAGTAGAGTGATCATTGCAAATGTGTTTAATCCTATTAATTTGAGAAAAAAAGTTTTTTATAACTTTAAAATGAAGACTTGTCTGAAAATTACATAGTGAAATAGCCTTGAAATTAAATTCTTTTCTCTTGTCGAAAATTCCAATAGAAATATCTGAATTCAAAATTTCAATTTCCAGATCCAAAAATTACATTTGTTCGATTCATTATTAGTTTTATTTAATTTGAGCTCTTCTGGATAGCAGCTAAAATTGGAGTTAATATTATTATGATTAAAGACCAAAATGTCATCAATGAAACGAAAACCGTACACAAGTTCATTATTAATTAAATCTCTCTCAAATGAGTGGAGAAATAAATTGGCCAGTGCACTTGAAAAACAACAACCATAGGACCCCTTAATTTAATTTCAATTAATTAATTTTGCTAAATTTTATGAATTGTAACTATTATTTCCAGAAGAGATTAACAGAATTCTTGAAGAACACTAAAATAAGTTTAAATGCAGACGGATAACAACTTCTGACAGGAACACATGCTTTCTATTAATTTTTTTTTTGACTTAGAGTCCTGTTAAGCAATGAATGTTAAAATATATATTGAATATTTTTTTAATTTTTATTGAATTGATTTATGTTGGATAATAAAAAGTTGCATATAGATCGGTTTATGTTCTAGAATCGTTATTAAGTCTCTAAAGAATACCTTGTTTGAGTCTATATTCTATTTAAGATAGACAATGTATATGATCCGTTTGACGTAGTTCCAACATCTTGACTTTAGTACGCCTTGGAAAACTTCAGTGTGGTGGTATTCAGCTCGACTGTCACCTTGGTCTTTCAATACGTTTCCAGATTACAAAGACCTTCATGAACGAACTTTAAATTATTTAATATTGGATGCTTAATTCTAACAAATTATCTAATCCTTAATAGTCTGATCATACTCAAGACGTTTTTCTTCATATTGGAATTTATGTACTAGAGTCACTACAAAGAAATTTGTGAATCACTCCATATTTTAAATAAAGGAGAATAAATTATCACAAAAATATTTAGTATTTAGTGTTTATTTAGTTTTTATAATTTAATTATTACTTTATGAAAGTTACAAATAAATTCATTTATTGATATATATTTCAGTTTGTAAGTGGAAATTTTTCCTTAAAACAACGTTTTTCTAAAGAAAATTGTGAAACAATTCATCAAAAAAGAAGAATTATATTTTCAGTTAGAAACATGACCTTCGTTCTCATCATTATGCATTAATATAATTTATAGGATAAAATTGAAGAAGAAGAAACTAGTCACACAGAAATTAGTAACGATAGCTTAATACTAATGATAACCAAACCATCCATCACTCTCAATGACAATAAGAAGATATTAATGAAAACAGCTTTTCACTAAAATTTTTTTCCTTTCTACACAGACAATTTTTGATTAAATATCTTTTCCAATGAATCAGCCTCACTGTGTTGAAAAATCTACTTTTGTCTACCTTTGTATCTTGGGTAGAAGATGTAATCTTCCTCTGGAATATGTAAAAAATGATATTCTTTGGAAATTCCGAAAAGGCATAGGATAGTTTATTCCTATTATCATATTTGAAGAGAAGGAATGTGTGCTTAGATGCCGATATGTCACACTGTCCTCAGGGATATTAACCGCTTAACTTAACAGCCCGAGAAAACTCGTGCATCAAATTATCGAAATTTTAGTCTTATAAACTAAAATTGAATAATTAATTAGCTTTATAATTTGACACAAAAAATACGTAGGATCCATAAACATCTTAAGTATCCTATGCCTTCTTATATGAATGAAAACGACAGCCCCTTTCCAAAACAGGAGGGGTCATCTTATTCGATAGCAAAGAAAACTATTCAGTTAAGTGGTTAAAATAACAGACTAGCACTAACTGCTCGAGTTCATACGCCATAATGAATGTTCATGTTCATTCACTTCAAGGAAATTCATTTGTAATTAAGAATGCGAGAGCTCAGAACAGGATCTATACTAAAGATCAGTATAGATCGTCACGTTAATTAAGGTGGCTCCATAAGTAAGCGAAAATTGGTCGCAGTCCTGAAATTTAAAAATCGACTGCTATTTTAAGGATTTCGGGATTGCCTGTACTCTACCTAATTGCCTGTAATGTACCTAACTCTCTGTAGATAACCACGCAAAATAATTCAGCCCCAATCCTTGAACAACATATTACTTATAATGTAAAAATTAATTTCGAAAACTACATTTTTCTACAATATTTTAAAAAATAGCTGTATCACAATGTATTTTGGAGATGTTTAACGATTGCAAAACTACATCCAATTTAATTTTCAGACAC
The DNA here is from genome assembly GCA_013235015.1 of Araneus ventricosus. NCBI lineage: Eukaryota > Metazoa > Arthropoda > Arachnida > Araneae > Araneidae > Araneus > Araneus ventricosus. The sequence goes on along the minus strand of BGPR01018164.1, from coordinate 27,966 downwards.
ATACATCAGTTTTAATTCATAAATAAACACACATTGGCTCAATGAGTAATTAAAACATTCCTGTTTTTCCATAAAATTCAGAAATATGAAAGAATTTAATGTAATCAATTTAAAATAAAATAATGTAACTAAACAATTACTACAAAATTACCTGTATATAGAAACTACAAACGCTCCAAAAATAAATAGAAATGAAAAGGGAGTTATATCACGATCATGTGATGCACATTATGTGTGCTATCTTACAAACATTAGAATTACATTAGAATTTATTGCACAATTGGCGGGAGGAAAAAGGACGTGACGTCGTTAAAACAAATAGATAGATAACTTGCGCAACTATATTCACCATACGTCTGGTGAAGACATCTGAAATGATTTCATTCTAAACATCATGCTTCTCAGAAAACTTGCCATCATTTTACAATACCGTTTCATTTACATTGCTTTATTGTCATATTTTTGACTATTTATGTTATCCTGTAAATCCTGTGTAAGTTTCGTCTTTCAGTTTCAGTTCTTCTGTAAACTTTTCTTTCTGTTTTAACTTATCTGAAAAGCATACTTTTAATACCAATGTTTTTCACATATTTACCAATAAATGATAAACTATTTTGATCCATACAGGTTTTCATTGAAGAAACTATTCACCATGAACAAGATTTAAATCGCCTTAGCCATCAAAAAGTAATTTAACTGAGTGCAATTCTTTAGAAAGCGAGTGTTCTCCAAACAGGCAGATCACTCTAAGAAGTCAACGACGTGTTGAGGAAAAAATCGTTAAATAGAGGAAATCTAGTTAACTGAAAATCCTTTTCCATTAAACAAGGCAACATAAAAAGGAGACCAGTTAGGTCTCTGATTTATGTGTAATCGGCAAACACGCGTCCTTTTAAGGCGTTTTCTTCCCACTTTCTGTCGAGTTTGGTGTGACGAAGTTTATCTTTAGTGAAATTAATCCTGTCTACACGAGAAAAAGATTTTAAAACTCAGTTTCACCTTTCCAGCAGTCTAGCATTCTTTGTGTTGAAGTGTTTAAGTAAAGGGATTGGATTGGCGATTTATTTCATTTTGGATTTAGCTCTGTTAGTTGAATAAGACATGAGGTTACAACATCTCTTCATGAGAATATTTGTATTGGATTGGAATTTTGATCTTCTATAGGGAAAAAGCCTTATTTGGCTGTACTGCGTCAAAGACAATTTTAAAATTATGGTTTCGTGGAATAAAAATAGATTGTGCAATTACACTTGTTTGTAAGTGGTAAATACCGAAAATCTTTATTTAAATCTGTATTAACATAATTGTTACTGATGTAAAATTATTAAGATTAAAATATGTAGAAGATTATAAATAACGCTGGTTTTATTTAGTCTTAGTACTTATAATATCGTGGTAATAACCATCGTCTCACAACAATGGATAATTTGTCTTGATTTTAAATTTTTTAGAACATGTAGGAGAATTTTTTACTATCCCACGCATATTGTGGCTTCGTTGGGTTCACCGATATTAAATGCCACTCTCTGCTGAGTCTGAAGCGTTCATTTCAGCTTCTTAGAAACTTTAAACTTTTTCATTAGTGAAACATTAATTTTCAGGTGTTAAATAGAAAGGATTGTTAAATGCTACTAATTGCTTTTTTCGAAGTTTTGTCCAGTTTCATCCTGCTTTGCGGATACAGAAATTTGAAATGTATTGAATGAAACAAATACTACTGGTGGAAGTTTAGAAACATTATTCCAAGTATCAGAAGAAGACAGTAACTATATTTAAATTGAGGACTGCTTAAATGTTGGTAATGATGAAAAAGGTAATATAGAGAGGGATACATCAAAGTAGTTCATTAATTTGTAACTTATGATTAAATTAGTTAAACGTCTGGTTTTAAAGCTACTACACCATGCCTGTTTTTTGACGAACCTCATAATATATATCATATATTACTTTTTATTATAAGGGTGAAAACCATGAACCGTCAACGGTTCGCTTAAACTCCCATTCTATTTCATGAACTCCTTTGATTCACGACGGATTCATGTATCCTTCGACGAGGATCTTCTGTGAATTCACATCCCAGTCCTACGATACTCCCGCCTCGAAGATGAGTTTCTATCTTTAGGACACCACGGTTGTCTTTTGTGGTAAAGAAAAGATGAATTTGGTTATGAGTAAAGCTTTCTATTTTCTGCAGTTGCTTTCTTACGTGTGAAATTCAATATTTATTTTCCAAAAATTCAGAGGAAAGAAGAATTTTTTTGTCTCCCTCATTACTACTATAATGTCTCACGACGGGTGCGTATTTGTTAACTTAAGAATGAAATCAAAAATAAGCTTTTGGAACTGGAAAATATCCTTTTGGTGAAAAAACTGGGAAGTGCTTTCTTCACTTCAGGTTTCTAGTAAAACCTATATAAATTTTTACTGCCTTCGGGGTTATCTGCTTTGCATTCCTTCATTAGCACTTGTTCTGTCCCTTAAACACAGGATGACGAAATAGATCTGGTAAGGAAAACTTCCTACATGATGATTATAGGAGTAACGGCTTGGAACCGTAGGAGGGAATTCTGCACTACTGATATATTTTTTATGCTGCGCATCCAACGGATTGGAAAGAGGTTATAAAGTAGCTGAATGCTGTTTTCCATATCTGTTACAAATAATGATTGTTTACCAGTGTATCAATACATATTTCTCAATTAAAGGGAAAATACCGAATGAAGACATGTGGAAATTATGTAAAGTAATTTTTAAATATATCAGAGACGAACAGTTTCTGACAGTTTCTAACATTTTGGAGCTGCCTTGAACTAATTACGCTCGTCATGCATTGTTTGTTAGAAGTAAAACTTTTCGAAAAGTCTTTGGTAAGCGGATACTTTTAGTGATAATATTCTTCGTAATATTAATGCTGATGATTGAATTTATTTTGTATGTATTATAAATTTCAAATACATTGTTTATTTTATTTTGGTTCCTGAATAGTATGTATTGTTACATTTGCTGTCGACATTACGTGCATCAGTAAGCAACAAAAGCTTTTGAAAATAAGTTTCCAGGTGTTTCCGAGTTGGGGTTTATTTAACACTCTTGGATTACACGGAGCTGACACATAACTAATAAACAGCTGCTTTTTAAGCATAATACACATTCTTTCACATCGAAACTCAATATATAGTTAGATGCCAGACGATGCACAGTTAAATCCGCCATTTGATTGTGACGTCCACTGAATTAATTTCTTAGACTCGACTGAATAATCTTATCAGTATGTATTTTACTTTGAAATACTTTATCACCTGATACGCGTTAGCTTTAAACATGTACCTACTTTTATAAAAACCTTTTTAACTACCATTAATTCCATTTTCATTAGACGGCTACGTTTTACCTTAAAATCTCTTCCTCTTAGTATCTCTCACGTTTCATCTCTCTCATTATCGGCCTCGGAAACATCCTCACCATTTCTGGTTCCTAACCATAAAGAAAGACAATAGAAAATTCGAGGGTATTGCAGCAATGACTGTTGGTTGTAATTGTGATTCCTTGTTGCGCTTGCCGTTTGATGCTACACGGGCGATTATTCCGTTTAATGCCATCGCGACTCATTAAGGAAATCGTGAAGACTGTGAATTACGTTGAACAGCTAGGGAAAAACAGTTCATTGTTCGCAGTTAATGAGATTAATGCAACACGATAAAGGATTGTGGGATTGCTGAGTGAAATAAAGGTTAGGTGTGCGGCACAGATACGGAAGAATATTAATTCAATGGCAGGCGGAATGTTATGAAGGATTGCTTGTTAAATTAAAAAATTATTGGAATATGGAAATAGATTTTAATTATTTTGCATACGTGAGGGGAAGTTAATGAGAAACAAATAATTAGGTGACAGGAAAAAGTAATGAAAAATTCTGTTAATTTTTGGAGAATAACTAAAATCTAGATGAGAAAGACGGCGCACAATTCAGTACATGATGATAATGATTCTAATTTTTACAATTGATATATTTTCAAATGTCTTGTAAGTATCTTCTCCTTACACCGCATAAGTTTTTCTATAGGAGCGTTAATTACCTATGATTTCATGATTTTCACGCTGAATACAAGGTTGGTTTGAAAGCAGAGTTCTAAATCCATGACAGTTTCTATTGCGGTATGCTTTTCATGAAGTGATACTTGAATGACAGTATAAAGAATAGAGTTTGAGTATTGACTAGTGAATTTTTACATTTTAATACTTAGTATTAAATAATTACCATAAAATAAAAAACTAAACATCATAGAGTAGTTTAAAAAATTTTAAAAAGTTATAATTCCTTATAAGAACTACTCATTACTGTAGCAACATCAAAACAAAAAATTTAATGCTAACGATAATTTCGAATTAAAGGACAATTTTAACCTCTAATTCGAAAACTAATAGCATGATAATGTTTCCATGCTGAAATAAGTTATTTATTTCATCGTCTGTGTTTCTATTCTATTTCATCGTTGTTTCTAAATCAAGTTTACAAATGCATAAACTTATATCCAAATACTAGAAAATACGTGATATTTTCATTAAATTTGAAACAAAAGTTCTCGTGGAAGTGTTGGGAAATTAAATATTTTGGCAGTGTAAATTTACTAAGTTTTTTTTAATTAAAAGTTATACTGTGACAACCGTCTCAAAATTAAACAGATTACTAGCATTTCAATAGCATGAATGGTAAAAATTTATTCTATCAGCTGTTACATCGTAAATTTTTTGAACTTATTAAAATTAAAGAGCATTTGTGCGGAGATAAAATTAGCATCACTGAAAAAAAATGTTGCGAATCTGAAAGTTACGAAGGTCAAAGGCAGCCAGTGCAACACAGGCTTACGAGGGCATCAGAAACTTGTTGCTCATGGTAGGAATTCTCATGGCAGTTCGAAAATATCACCATAACATCAGATATCTTTCAGGCAGAACAACAGAGCAGAGCACAGAAAGGAGAAGATCAGAAACAAAAATACTCAGGCATGAAAAAATGAATCGATGTCTTAAATTTCTTACCACCATAAACATTTTCTGGTTCTGGCAGAAGTGTATTTTCTTCCTATTTGTCCAAATCTAGTTTGAGTATGGAAAATATTTCTTGGGGAGAAATGGATTCCGAAATGTGCCTTTCGAAGTGTATCGGCTTTAATCGAGATGGAAAAATTGTCTTGGGTATCTCTATGGTTTTTCAAAGGACTGAGCCTCCGACAAAGTGAGGTTATTGCAGAACGTGATATTAAAGGAAATGTGTGAGCGTTCATACAGTTCTTCCCCGGGAACTTGGTAGTATCTTCATCCGACGCGGCGTGTCTGATCAGAAATGCATTGAGTGAACACTAAATTTTATCCCTATCTTTGTGAGCCTTATTTCCATAAAGTTTGGACGAGATCCGATGCCGTATGATTAAGCAGATTCCACAAATGTATTGTCAGTGTACTTCAATTTTCCTTCGATGTTATACTTAGAGAAACAAGGAAAAATTCCTTATTTTTGTGAATGGGTAACAGAAATACTTGATCAAAATAGTGTTGGGAAAACTTTTTATCAAATTCACACAAAAAAAAATTTCTTAAAAATAACTCATACCAAAAATTTAGAGATGCCCCGATTCCCTGAATTATTTATTTCGTTGGCCACTAACAGAAGGGATAATTCATAGTTGGGAAATATCACCAGAAATATTAAATCAACAGAAGTGGGGGTGAGACGAAGGGAGAAAACTTACATTTTCTTATAAAGAGAATGAAAAGAAGTGTTATATTCTAATGCATGATGAGATGTTTTCAGGTATATTTAGTAAAGAATGTTTTCGAAAGATATTACGAAACTATTGGATTATTTATTTTTATTTGTATTTAGAATTACTCCATTGTTTTAAGTCCTGCATCGAATCTCTATTTGCAGGATAGAAGACATTTGTAGAAAGGTTTACTTGAAGAAACTGACGTTTTAGTGTCTGGAATGGTTGTCCCATGCCTATACAACTAGTTCAGGAATATAGGAAAGAGGCTATGTGGCGGCGTTCTGTTTAGAAGTTTTTGAAATGAAGCCTCAAATTTATTTTGTCATGAATATGCTTGAATATCAAATAACGGAAATTAATTGAATATTTTCTAAGTCTTAATGTTCTTTTCAATTTTTTTTTGTTCTTTTTATTATTGATTTGCTCTTTTCATCACTGTTTGTTCTTTTCATTATTGCGTTATCAGCTTTAACACCTGAAATATATATCAACATTCTTTATAACATACAAACAAAAGGAGATTAAAAGAGTTTCTTTGTCTTGTTCTGTATTTTTTCACAAAAATACAAACCTTAGGCTTTAAGAAGTGCGAAAACATATTATAGATTACCTTCTTATAATACTGTACAATATCTTGTGGTAAATAGGTCAAACAAGGTATAATAATATCATGAAACAATAGCATGAATACTAAATACTTCTAACCACAAGTCAATGTTCGAAACACTTTTTCTACCTACTGGCGAAGTTTCTGGAAAACGAAGGTAGATGGTCCAATAAAGCTTATGACAGCATTTTCAGATAATCATTGGCCATAGTAGGAAAATATCTTCATAACAGCAGACATCATTCAAGCAGAAACAACAGCATACGGAAAGGCAGAAGACAAAACCTAAAACATTTGCCCATGAAAAAAAGGTGAATCGATATCTTATATTGCTTGCTACCTTAACAAGTATCTGGTTCTGGCAGAAGTGGGTTTTTTTCTTTCTTCCACTGCAGTTTGTGTCTGGAAGAATTTTCTTCATGGACCAAAATGTTCTCCAGTGTATCTCCTTTATTTAGAATGCTGAAAAATTAGTTTGGGGGTTTTGTGTGCTTTTTCATAGGACTGTGCATCCAGAGTTGTGTGATTATTGCATAACTTGATGTTAGGGTAAGGGTTTGAATGATTACAAGTTTCTATCATATGATCGAGGTAGACTCTTCTACATCCATTATGGGGTAACTATAGATTAGTGTATTAGGTTATTGTGTTTTTTTCTCGAGCAGTGTCAATCTTATTTGCATAAGTGTTGGTGGATATTCTGTATTGCATTATTCTGTATATTTACGAGTGCTAATTTGAAAAAAAAATGTAACTGTGGGAGGTTTCCTTTCGATGTGATATAATGGTGTACATGAACAATATGAGTTTTTAAGGAACAAAAATCTTTGAAGAAATAATTCAGTAGACTGTTTTTTGGTTGATGGAGCTTTGTGATGATAATACTAGATTTACCAGATTGCTCCAAACACATATATAAAAGAAATCTGAATAGTAAAAATTCCTTGACATAGTTAAAAACTATTGTTTAAATTTTAGTTACAATTATTTGCAGAAGGTAGAACATTGGTGAAATTCAAGACAGGATGGTAAGATCAGTTCTGCACAAATAATTATATAAATACAAATGAACTTGACACAGATCGATAATCCTGATATTATGGGAGTAACTAGAAGACGTATGGCAAATATTTCTTTCAACAACATTAGCAATGAAATCAATGAAACCACGGTCAAAATATGTTTTTTCCTTTGTACGCATCATTATTTATGGATTTTTTTAAATTTGTTGCTTATTTGAAGTCAGAATTTTGTTCTGTTCTGTGTCATGTACAAACTGCCACAAGGAGTGAATTTTCAGAAATATTTTCTTAATTTTATGTTTAGATGTGTTTAACTTAACGTAACGTATTTGTATTTGAAGGATCAGAAATAATTTGATGCATTAACATTTCGTACACTAAAGATTTTATAATGCATAAATAATATGAGAAACCACACAAGAAAGAGAAAATAAATAATCGGACAGTTTACTTCTAAAAAAGCATATGAGGAATCAGAGTGGAACCAAAATTATAATTTTAAAATGTATTACTTTGTTTAAGTGTACAGCAGTTCAAAATTAAATGTACTAGAAAAATAACAAGAAGTTTAAAAGGATTAACCAATTAATTTGTTTATGAACATTATGAAATTTTAATCTTTTTTATATATAGAAATAAAATTGTAAACCATCTTGCAATAATTTCTTTTCAAACTAAAAATGTAAATAAGACTTTAAATTCAAGTTTATATTCCGATGTAATAGAAAATATTGAACCTATATACAGGGTGTCCGAGAAGTGTTGGACACATTTCAAAATAAAAAGAATTAATAATGTTACAACTACGGGATTTTTTCAAAGAGGGAATTTTAAGAAAACTTTTTTCAGACAACTAAGGCTCAGTTACGATTATCTAGGTGGTCGTAAATTACTGGAAATGTTTTATAGCCATTATCTACGAAAATATTACACCTGGAAAAAAAATAAAAGGATGTATACGTGCGGAATTTTAAGCTCTTTAAGGTATCCTACTAGGTTAAAAAAGAGATTTTCGAAGAAAAATTCAAAAATTTTTTATGATTGAAAAAAAGCGATAATTTTTAAGATTCTAAAACAATATTTGTTTTCATTCTTATTCTTCTAATATTTTATTCCTTGATATTTATTTGAACTAATGCGTTATTATATTTTTTAAAATTCGTTTTCTGAGAAATGAAAATTTCTCTAAAATTTGTCCGCGAAAAACGTGATATCTCCAAACAAATCCATTAAGATTCGTTGAAATTTGATACACATGTGTAAAACACCTTTGAGGGTGTAATAGATAGCAGATTTCATGATAGCTTTATTTAGTCATGTTTTAGATCATCGAATAGTCATGTTTTCATCAGATCGAAATATAGGATAATTTTGACAAAAAATCAATGACGCCAATTGTGAATGTTCATAAACTATTTATTTATTCAAATAAATTTTATTTTGCCGTCTATTACATTCTAGACAGTTTGAGAAGTATGCATGCGAAATTAAAATGAAATATGCCCGTATGTTTTCAATTATACTGTTTTTCTTAACATTGAAATTTTTATTAAAAATCTTTAAAAAAAATATTTATTTTCAAAAACTACTGATGACATATGAATTTTTACTTCTAATTGTGCCTATTTAAGCCTATATTTGTTATTAAGCTCTGTAAGTTTTTTTGTGCATGTTTTTAAAAATAATTCCGAACAAAGTCGTATATCTTAATTTGTTAAATCAATTGTAATTCGAAAACTCAAGAGTTTTCGAGATATTCAAGACAAACTAAAAAGGAAATCAGAAAACACGCATCGGCTTCTGTTAATCGGTAGCCACAGCGAATAGAAATCTCTCGTTGTAGCAAATTTACAACATCGTTAAATACCTTTTTAAAATGCACTCTCATTTAAAAGAAAAACCGTAGTTGTAACATTATAAGTTTTCTGTATTATTAATTTTTAAAATGTGTCTAATAATTCACGAACACCCTGTATTGTTTGTTTGATCTGACGAGGCATCAAACAAATTTTTATGAAGATAAAACAGAAGGCAACGGCATGAGTCCTAATACATATTAATACAACTATACGGCAACGTGGTAAGCGTATCCGAACGACTACCCAAGTTTATTAAGTTCAAAGGCAGTCTTTTGAATAAAGGCTTACGGCTGTATCCGGATACTTATCGTCCATGGTAAGAAAATATCGCCAATGGAGCAGGTATCTTTCAGGCAGAAACGACAGCACGCGGAAAGAAAGAAGACAGAAACAATAACATTGAGGAATGAAAAAATAAATAAACAATTCGATATCTTAGATTGCTTACCACAATAACAAGTATCTGGTTATGGCAGAAGTGTTTTTGTTTTTTCTTTATTCCGTTGTAGTTTGCTTCTGGAAGATATTTCTTGGGAAGAAATAGATTTCAAACCTTGGATCGAAATGTACCTTCCCAAGTGTATCGCTATTATTCGGAATGATAGAATAACAGTCTTTTCGTTTTTCTGTGGTTTTTGGAAGGATTGAGCTTCCGGCGATCTGGGGCTGCTGCAGAACGTGCCGTTAAGGGGAGTGGGTGAGTGATCACAAACTTCTTCCATGGGATCTTGGTAGACTCTTCACCCGTTATGTAGTGACTTGTGAGAGCACTTCTTTTTTACTACGCTGTGTTGTCTTATTTGCATAAAGCTGCACAATGGAGGTTCTGCGTCGTCTGATTCTATAAACTTTTGATGGCTATTCTGAAAAAAAGACGTGACACTCAACGATCTAAAATAAAATGACACTGAATGTAAACTTCATGTCGATCTGTTACAGCGAAAAACTCAACGAAAAAAGTTTATTTCGGGTACTGAATCATAATATGAAAATAATCCTGAAATAAATTGCCATGTGGCAAATGAATTTTTACTGGCTTGATTTAATGGGCACTATACTCGGATATCAATTTGATTTAAATTTCACTTACGGAAATATTTTTAATTTTTAATCATTTGGATAAGAATACAGAAATAAAAATTGCGTGTACACTGAAAAGAACATTGTTTAATAATTTTAACTTATTTTCACGTTTTATTAATGAAACATATTGAAAGTTTTATGGCATTAAGAAACAGGATTCAATTGATAAAAAAATATATAGTCAATTTTTAACTTTGTATACTATTCTGCGTCACATCCTTTCGTCTAAATAAACTAATATTGTTTGCGCACGAGAGATCCCAGAGCAATTTCCAAACCAAATAAAAGCAAAAGTGTCAAGACCAAATCATTTGAATTAATTCATATGATAGTGTTTGTATCGTGCATGACATATTCTACAAATTGATTTCGAACACATTGTAGCATGTATTAAGGTTTGAATTTTTCTTAAAATAAGATAAAAATTCTTGATTCAAAGATTCCTTATTTTCTTCAAAAATATTTTTGAATGTTACTGGGTTTGAAATTATTTAATATAAAATCAATAAACTATATTAACATTTATATTATTGACCCAGTTTATTAGTAAGAAATCAATGACCTTTACTCTTATCACTGTAGACATTTAATATCTGTTCATCATTTCTCAGTAACTTACAAAGTCTTATGTGCAAGAATAGATCTCGACAGCAAACTCCAAATTAATTGTAATTTTTAAATTAGTTTGACAGCTACAGATTCTTAATCCATTCTTTTCTTCATAAATATTTCAACCGCGAAAAGTCAAATTTTTTTCCTTTTCTTCTGTACAATTCCTCTTTTACTGCAAAGCACATCCATGAATTTTCGAAATTTCATCGAATGTCTCCTTCTAGGAAAAAAAATCAAAGAAAACGGAGTTTTTTACCAATCAAAAGATTCTCCCTACAGTGGTTTAGGAGAGATCGCCGTACTTTCGCGCATTTTTTTGGTATTATATCGCATCTGACATTGACGGATAATCCCTTCCCCATTGGTCTGGCTCATCGGCAAATGGCTTCTCTTCGATAATGGTGAAAGATTCTCGATCTTTTATTTGTTTGTCTCTCGACATCCGAGTATTTGTTCTGGAGCGTTGGAAGAAGCAGAACGGGGGATGGTGTTTCATGGGGCAACATGAAACACCAGGATTGCGTTCGCTCTATTCGAATGGTTTTTCCGGATTCCGCGTTTCTATTAATTGCTGCGATAGTTCATTTTCTTTGGTTTGTCGATCTCACATTTATTTCTAATCTATCTCATAAGAAGATCATGATTACTAGAAATAGACGGAAAAAATGTCTACGAGTATTTGTGCTAGAGCAAGATATTTTTACAATTATCTTTGTATAGAACCATTTGTCACTTTCGTAGAAAATGTAGTTTCAATCTGATGCGGTATTAACTAGATGAAACAAATATTGCAAGTTTGTTGCGAGTTCTCATGCAAGGGAAGGAAAGCCATAATGATTAACCCTTTGTCCTATCAGAGATAGACCGAATTAATGAAGTTGTATATGTGGACGGAACGCCGGTTAATTTTCTCAGCGAAAATAAGGAGATTGGCCAATTGAGGTAACTACCACTTCATAGTTTCAGGAGAGAGTTTCATGAAACCAAATAGTAAATAATAGGGGGGAAATGACATTGGGAATTCCACCATTTATATGAAATTCGCAATAATTTTTTAATTTTGAATTTAAATGTATGAAACTGGAATAATTTTTACAGTGAATTCACTCAAATATTCACTAACACAAAATAATTATGAAATAAAATACCTTTTTCAGATGTTTCTTTTGTGAAAAGCAAAATGTCAAGAATTAATTTAAGTGTCAAATTTCAATCTTTTTGCCACGGATGTTCAAATCTATTTTAAGAGCGATTAAGAAGCCAAAACAGAATAAAATTTAATTTAATAATTAACTGAAATTTATATCTTAAGATATTTCTGGAATTAGAAATATTCATTAAAATAATTATTTGAGACTGTATGATAATATGAATCATGTTTCATTTGAAATAGTATCGCTCTGCTTGTTCTAAAGTAATTTTCAAAGAAATTGTCATTCGAAAAGTAGAGAACATAAGTAAAAGTTATTTTAATAATTAATTTAAAGTTTTATCTATTAATTCCTTTGAAATAAGTATTATTTTAGAAAAAAAGTATTTAAAATATATTAAAAAATTTACCATATGTCACATAAAATAGAAGCAATATAACATAAAATAGAACCATGTATCACATAAAATAGAAGCAATATAACATAAAATAGAACCATGTATCACATAAAATAGAACCATGTATCACATAAAATAGAACCATGTATCACATAAAATAGAACCATGTATCACATAAAATAGAAGTATAATAAAAACGGAACCATTTTGAATGTTTTCCTGAATATAAATTATTTTCTACTTCTGGTGTTTCATTTTTCGAATACATTAATTCATAACTAAAGATAGATTCAAATTTGTTTGAGCAATGGCCTTTTAATGGGAATAAAATTAAACTTTAAAAGACTTTTCATGTAATCATTAATATTTGGCAATACATTCTTATATTTGGGATCGTTAAAATTAGCAAGGTTTAGTAGTTCCTAAGGGTAGTTTTGGCACAAAATTTAAAATGATAATTAATTTTTCTTTTCATTCTACCTGCAACTAGATCATTTTGGCTTTTCTTTTGTGAAACTTACCTTCATAATAGTTTTTAATAAAATGGATTGAATTTACTATGATTATAAGAAATTTGCTCAACTTAACATTTAAAAAATAATATTTGTTGACTGGAAAAAGAATACAAAGAAACGTTCTATAGCAGAAATTTTTCTAAGAAATTAAAATAATATTTTTTTGGCTGGAAAAAGAATACGACGGAACCATCTATAGTTAAAATGTTTCGTTCAATATCTATTTGTCTTCATATTATATTTCTTTACATTACTTCCTTGAAAATAATTAATAGGATTTTTTAATTTCCAGTAGAATTACAATCTTTTATTCATTTGTTTTGCGTTCTTAAATTCTGTATTTTAAGTTGCAGCGTATACACAAAATACTTCAGAAAAATAAAAAAATGTTTACGATAGACTGCTTAAAATTTATTAGATTTCCCAGACTGCATTTAAATAAAGTTAATTTTTTAAGATTATTTTATCAAAATTTCGTCATCAATTTGTTTATTCTCTTTTTATATTTCTTACTTCATTTAATTCCTAATAGCGGCTGATTGCTTCCTATCATTCTCCAACTCTGCCAAATTATTATTAACACAGACAAACATGGATTTCACATTTAGTAATCTCTTATAAATCTTATACTTCGAAGAATACTTCAAGTTCAAAGAATAAACCAAATTAAAAATTAAAATTTTCAATTAACAGACAACAGGCTACATTTTAGAAAATCGTAATTGATATTATTTTCAAATTACTGTTTTTAAAACTTGCTTTAAACAAATATATGATGTGTTTGTGACTGAAATAAGCAGAAAGCCTCTTAAATAGACAAATTTAGATCTACATTCTAGACAAGCGCTTTCTCACATTTTGCTCGCATTTGTTGAACCTGGTAGAGATAAACAATATTTCGAGTGCATTAACCTGCGTATTCCGCGATTTGGGTGGGTTGGAAGCAAATCTATTTTCTGATAGATCCTGCTATTATCGCAGTCTTATGTGTTTACTTAATACTTTTATAGCGTTGGATCTTATTATACCAATAAATATTTGCATATACATAACAACTCGCTTGGCACAATGGTATTGGAACACCTTTGCAACGTAGCATCTAAATAGTAATTTTAAAATATTACACAGTCAGAGGGTTAAATTTAGTTTCATATTCATTATCTTTCTCGAGTCTCCTGTTGGGTGTTAGTTGCCCACTTAACGTAAGTAACATTGGAGGAAACATCCGGCTCTTCAGTTGATAATGAATGCAAACGTTGTTGAAAGTCGGTTTATACTCGACAAAATAGGCGGAAACAATGGTCTGGCTATCATAAATGAGTTCTACAATACATTCTTCGTTGACAGCATGTGCCTAAAAAGCATTATATTCTATCTAAGCACCTCAAAGTTAATGACAGGCTTAGAATATGTTTTATTATTCATTTATATGGATGCTGTTTGTTTTAACGTAGGACTACGTTCCTCCCATTGGGGTCTCAGGAAGGAATTTCTTTCACACACCAAAACGCCAGAAAAAACATTGTGTGGGAGATCCTCTATATCTCGGTAACTACATATGTTAAAAACATAACTAATGTCTCATTTTAGAGATAAAGGGATAAAGGATAACATCAGAAGTTATAAAAAAATTGGAAATCGGAAAAGAGCCACGCGAATAAAGTACTTCTACTCCTTTAGCATCAACGGCTGTTTGAAAAAGACAGCCTCCCGTCATTTTTTCTCCGTAACGTTGGGTTCATAATTTTTATATTATTCTTTACGATGAAACATGACTAACTTCATTAAGCATTAATTTTCTTATAGAATAGTTTACATACAGCAATAATTGCTAAAATATAAATTAAAATTATTTCCTTTACTTTACTTAAATTCTGCTTTATAGGAAATATTGCCTTGTAAGTGATTTAATTTCATCTAATTTATGCAAATCTAACGAACTCTTAAAAAACCAGAAACTTATTAAAACATCAAAAATAAGGTTTTCTTTAATAATATGTTGCCATGGAAAACATGTGACGACATCCAAGCGAAGGCTTTTATGTTCCGATTTCGAAAGTTCAGTTAGTTTCACATTCAGCTTCATTCTCTAATAATCTCGTGTTGGGTGTCAGTTGTCCACTCATCGTGAATACTGTGAGAAGCAACACCCATATTCAGTTGACAATAAATATATGCTTTGCTGAATGTTGCTTTATACTCCATAAATAAATGGAAACTATGGGCTGCTAATCACAGCTGAGTGCTGTATCAATTTTCCAGTTTACAACATGTGCTTTAAAGCAGTATGTTTTATCTATACACCTAACACTTAATGGCAAGAATGAAACATTGTTTTATATTTCATGAACACAGATTTTTTTTCTAGCTTTGCTTTTATAAATTTTGTATTGTTTTTTACAATAAAATATGATTAACTTCACTAAATATTGGTTCTCTAAAAATATATTATTTTATACTTACAAAAATAATAGTCAAATTAAAAATAAAAATAATAAATCAACTTTAGTAAAAATATTGCAGTGTGTGTGTGTTGAAGTAACTAAAAAATGTATTTAGTTTCGTCTTAAATCTATTTCTGAATAGCTTTAAAAATATTTGTTATAATACGATCATTCTTGACTATTATTTCCCAATTCTATTAAAACTTTTTAAGTCTTCTTTGACAAACTTTCAGCGATAAACTTATCTCTCAAACCCATCAAACAATTAATCTCATAATGCACCAAAGCAACTACTTTTTTTAGCTGCTAATAATAGAGTGGAACCCGGAAAAGGGATCAAATGGAGCAAAGACGATCTCGATCTTGCACGTTTTCCCACAAAGCGTCATTCCCTTGTTCCATTGCTCCAGAACAAACAACCAGACGTCGAGAGGGATAATAATAAAAAAATCTTGGATCTTTCGCCATTATCGAAGAGAAGCCATTTGCCGATGAACCAGACCAATAGAGTAGCGATTGTACGTCAATGTCAGATGCGATAATGCGATGAGACAAAATATGGCGGACTCTGTCCTCAGGCATTGTATAGAGAATCTTTTGGTATTCGAAAAAAAAGATTTTCTCCGTTTTTTTTCTTCGGAGAAGAGAATTGAAAGAACCGGACAGAGTTGATAGATGAACTTTGCAATAAATGAGGAAATGTAGAGAATAAAAAGAAAAAAAAAACATATCTGGCATTTCCCTTTACAAATTTTTTTATAAAGAAAGAAGAATAAGTTAAAAATTTGCAGCTGTCGATCAGTTTAAAATCCAGAATGGATATAATTGATTAGATCTGTTGTCCCGGTCTATTCTTACAGGTGAAGCTTTGAAAGTTTCTAAAAGATGGCGAAAAAGTTTAGATTGTGTACCATAAATAAAACTAAAGGTTCCTAATGTCTTTCTAAACATTTATCTCAATTATATTGATATCTGTATGGTTATTGCCTGTATATGCGTTCTAGTGTAGATATCTGTATAGTTTTTTTAAGACCTTCAACTCCAGGAGCATTTAAAAATAAGTTTAGATCTTCAAATGTAAAATTACACCTCAGTTAAACTACCAACCAAAGCACTCTACAGGAAAGAAATTTCTAATACATGATAGCATGCTTACCGATGCCACAGGGACCAATAACCACACAAACAGCTAGAAGTGCTACAAAACAAGATCTCGCAGCAGATAAATCGAATGCGATGGATCGTAAGGAAAAAAAAATATTAGGCAGGATCAGCAACTCAAAACGCTAGCTGTCTTTTATTAGAAGTGAAACTCCTGCCACGAAGTACTCAAAACCAATAATATGATTCAAAAGAAGCTAATAGTGAAAAGGGACAAAAACAAACAAAACAAAATAAAAGACAAACTTAATCCTTCCACTGTTCGCCAATAAGAAAACATTAAGAATAAAAAAAAATCCTGTCGACAAGCCAGAAGACTAATTTTAATCTAATTAAATTGTTTAAATTTGGCAGCTTACTAATCTAATCTGGTTTAAATTAGTAAGCTGCCAGAAATCCAGTGCAATACAAGAGAAATTCAATATTGCATCATCTTGGGCGAGATAACTAAAAGGAAACAAAATTTTTATTGTGATTTTCTTATTCACGAGGAGAGAAAAATTAAAAAAAGTTACGAAGAAGAAGGATTTTTAACTGCTAATAAATATAACAATTCAAGTAGCAACTAAAACTGAAATTTTGCAGTGTAATAAAGATTAATAAAATATTTTTGGACAATTCCCTTAAATTCCAACTCTTTATTTCTGTTCAGCTTCTATCAAATCCGTCAGAAACGCTTTATAATTAAAAAAATTAATGTCTTTTGATTCCAACTTTTTAATATATTCAACTTGATTTTTTTCAGCTTGAGCTTAATTTCTTTCTCTCATAAAATCTGCGACGTATTTGGTATGGTTGATAAATAAAACATGAAAAGAATTTGGATAAAAAAAATTCTAAATCATGTTCTTTCTGCATAAACGCAATTTCTGTTTATTTTTTTTCTCTCTTATAAAAATTTTGTATTATAAATATTTCCTCATTCGAGATCTACATAAATCAATTTCTTTCGAATAATTCAGATTCAGATTTACTTATATCGTTATTTGTGCAAATCTGATTTTGCAATTCGTTTTGAATTTCGTAGCATTCTTCCTTCTGCGAATAATTTTAACTAAAATTTAAACAAAAGTTTTTAATTCTGTGATGGAATTATTAATATTCAGTTTTATTTTACATATGTGTTTGGAGTAAATAAGTAAATCTAGCATTCAAGGATTTCTAGGTGAAGTAATCACTAAGTTAGAGAAATCACTAAGCTCCATCAAACAACCAAAAGTCTATTGTGTTATTACTTCAAAGATTTTGGTTCCTAAAGAAACCATAATTTTTCATGTTTTCCATCTCAACAAATTGAAAAAAACTTCCTAAAATGAGATTTCTTTTTCTTAGAATGAAACTCATTTATCGGCAGAATTATAAAACACAGATTTCCTACAAGCCCTGATGCAAAATAAAATTGGAACAACTTGGGAAAAAATGCCTCTAACCTAATACACTTCGCATGAGTTACTTGAGAGTTTACCACGATGCTGTAGAGAATTGTGATCAACTTGGAAAAAATGCCTCTAACCCAATACACTTCGCATGAGTTACTTGAGAGTGACTCATGCGAAGTTACTCTACACGATGTTGTAGAGAATTGTGAACATTCACCTACTTCATTTAATGTGACGTTCTGTAATAATGTCACATCACAGGAGACTCGGTTCTGTGAAAAACCATATAAATCCCCAAAACCATTTTTCCATCAATCCAAATAAATGAGAAAAAATTGGAAAGAATATTTCGATACATGGTTTGGAATCCATTCCTTCCCAAGAAAACTCCTCTAGTCATAAACTACAGCGGAAGACAGAAAAAAATCCACTTCTGCCCGAACCAGATACTTGTTATACTGGTAAGCAATCTAAGATATCGATTCATTTTTTTCATAGCCGAATGTTTTAGTTTTTGTCTTCTCCCTTTCCGAATGCAGTTGTTTCTTCTTAAATGATGTCTGCTGTTATGATGATATTTTCCTACTATGGCGATAAGTAACCGAAATGCCGTCGTAAGCTTTATTGCACCCACTGCCTCTATACTTCATAAACTTTGCCAGTCGGTAGAAAAAGGGTTTCGAAAATGGCCTTGTGTTTAGAAAAATGATGATTTAGGAATTATGTCACTATTTTCTAGTATTATCTTCATTGAAATTGGACCAATACCTCGTCTCGCCTGTTTATCACAAGATATTGCACAGTATCGCGAAACATTGTATATCTTCTCATACTTTTTAAAGTCTAAGATTTGGTTTTTTTTCTGCAAAAAATGCAGAATTAGACGTAGAAACTTTTTAACTTCGGCATTTTAAAATGTAATAAAGAATGTTGACATCTGTTTCAGGTGATAAAGTGAATAAAAAAATGATGAAAAGAGGACTAACTTAGAAAAATATTGTATTACGTTTAAGTATTAATTTTCACGCATATTCATGTGGAAGTATATTTGAGGTTTCATTCCAATCTATTTCTGACAATAAAACGCCAGACTTTTCTTTTAAATCTAGTAACCCTTTCTGCAAATATTCTCTATCCTGTAAATAAACAATCGATGCAGGACTGAAGACAATAGAGTAATTTCAAATACAAATAAGAATAACTAATTAAGCAGTTTCTTAAAAACTTTCGAAAACATGTCTTACTATATACAGGGTTCCCACTTATATCCGTTACACCACCTTAACTTCTAAACGGTGACAGCTTAGGCCATAATGTTGGTGTCTAGGTATAGTAAAAAGGCTATGCGCTACTCGATGAGACAACTTACAATTCCATCTATCGGCAAATTTGGAATTATCGGTCCTATCTCGTAAACGGCGAAAGACACGACAAAAAGCCAATTAGAAAGTTGTAGAGCACTCTCGATTTAGTACGAAAAGATACCTTGCGCACATTAATACTCAAAATAGAATGTAAAAAATGAACATTTGTGTGATTGTGATTTTCAACACTATGGCGTCGTGAAACGCGAGCGAAGCGAGAAAAGACAACCTTACGGACTAAATATCAGCCTGTGTTGTGGCGCAGGGGAAAGACACGCGATTTACATTCATGAGGACCATGATTCTGTCCCCACCGGTTACGTGTTTTACTGAATGTTTCTACAAACCATGAAAACTTTCTGCTGATCTAGCAAAATCGTCTCTCCAAACGCACAGCTCAACTCAACGATGTCTGGTATAAAACTCCCACGGATTTCAAGTATTATGCAAATGAGAATGGAACGTCATACCTGTTCACCAGAGATTACCACTATAAAAAGGATGTTCCTGCTGGGTTGTGAGTTAAAGCTGAGAGTTATCGGAAAATTTGGCATTAACGAGTATTGAGAGATGTTGTTAATTTACGGTGACGCGTAAGGCAAAATCAGTTGCAAGGCTATATCGTGAACGTTTTCCTGAAGGCCCGCATCCTACACAGCAGACCATCTTAAAAGTTGTAAAACGTTTAAGGGAGATGGGCTGCATAACCAGCCAACCTCCAGTTCGTAGACCTCGTAATGCAGGTCGCAAAGTGCAACCTGAAGATGTGCTAGATTACGCTGTCGCCATCCTCAGAGCAGCACAAACATGATCAGTGAAAATTGTGTCCTCTGAAAAAGCCGCGTTTGGGCATTCCTGAATGAATCAGGTGCTCATCCATACCGATCACACCTGTGCAGGGATTGCTGCCAAGAGATACCGAGAGACGTTACACGTGGTGCAACTTTGTGATGAATAACTTAGAGGACATCCAACATTCCTGGCAGACATAATATGGACAGATGAGGCACGTGTTTCGGGTAATGGAATGTTTAATAGACAGAACGTTCATACGTGCTCTCTGGAATATCCGAGATATGCTGCCGAAGTTCGACATCAACTACACTGGTCGATTAATGTTTAGTGCGGAATTTTTAATGAAAAGCTTATTGGACAGTATTTTACGAGGGAACGTTAACGATACAACGATACTTGGAGCTTCTGCAGGATATAATAACCAATTTTTTTAGAATCTACCGTTGCACCAACTCCGAAAAGTATGGTTCCAACATGACGGCGCCCCTCCGAATAAGATTTCAAACGTGAAGCAGTACCTAATAGAGACATTCCAGAATCAGTTCATCAGGTATGGTGATTTCGTAGAGTGGCCCCTGAGCTTACCTGACTCGACCCCATTGCACTTTTTCTTATAGGGGCACATAAAAGGGCAGATATATACGACCCCTCCGCCAACATTGCAAGATATTCGACGACGCATTATTGGTGCTTATGCCTCCGTAACACCTGCCATGTTGCACAATGTACAGCAAAAAATACAGTCCAGAGTGCAAATGTGTATAGTGGCTAACGAAGAGCATTTTGAGCAATATGAATAAATGATCCAGAAGACAGGGACGTTTCTCAGTTCCACTCTTTATGACATGACAATTTTCGAAATCGTGACCAAACAATTTCATACATATTTTCAAACAGTTCATTTTTTGCATTCTAATTTGAGTATTAATGCGTGCAAGTATCTTTTCGTAGTAAATAGAGAGTATTCTACAACTTTTTAATTGACTGTTTTCTCGTATCTTTCACCGTTTACGAGATAGGACCGCTAATTCCAAAATTTGCCGATAGATGGCGTTGTAAGATGTCTCATAAAGTAGCGCATAGCCTTTTTACTATACCTAGACACCAACTTTGTGGCTTAATCTGTCACCGTTTAGAAGTTAAGGAGGTGTAAAGGATATAACTGGGAACTCTCTATATTTGAAAATAGCGCTTCATGCATTAACCAAATGATTTTTTTTCATTCTCTTTGTAAGAAAATGTAAGTTTTGCTCCTTTGTGTGTGTGTCTAAATGCATTGATTTAATATTCCTAATGATATTTCCTTGTATCAGTGGCCAGTGAATAAAATAATTGAAACAATCAATGCATCTCTAAATTGTTGGTATGAGTTTTTTTAAAGAAAAAATAAAATATATGCATGGACTCGATGAATACTTTTTTCAGAACTATTCTCATCCATATCTTCTGCATTCCTTCTGTTTATTTATGAAAGTTACTGGTATTTCGTGGGTTTTCAACTTATCACATTCAAATAAATTTTCTGTACACTGGCAATACATTTTTAAACGCCGGATTTCTCCCAAATCTTATGGGAATAAAGCTCATACAGATGAGGATGAAAGTCGCCTTCACTCGATATGCTTTCTGATCAGGCAATCCGCGTCTGCTGAAGATACTACCACGTTCCCGAGAAGAGCTGTATGAACGCTCACACTTTACCCTTAATGTCACGTTCTGCACTAACCTCAATGTGTTGGAGGCTCAGTCCTTTGAAAAACCATAGAAAGACCCAAGATAATTTTTCCGTCATCCCCCCCCCAGAAAACCGATGCACTTAGGAAGGTACTTTTCGGACTCCATTTCTTTCCGAAAAATATCTTCCATGCCCAAACCAGAATGGATCAAACAGAAAGAAAAACCACTTCTGACAGAATCAGAAAATGTTTATGGTGGTAAGCAATCTAAGGTATCGATTTGTTTTTCCATGCCCGAGTGTTATTGTTTCTGTCCTCTTCTTTTCGGAGCTATGTTGTTTCTGCCTGAAAGATACCTGCTGTTATGGTGATATTTTCCTACCATATGCGATAAGTTTCGGATACTGTCTTAAGCCTATATTGCACTGGCTGCCTTTGATCTTCATAAATTTCAGCAACTTTTCGAAAGAATTTCCCGTTTTCCTTTAATTTTTGGCTGGGTTTTTGTTAGATTAAGACTGAATATAATTCAGAAATCATATCATTGTTTTCAGTTTCTATTTTCATTAAAATTTGAGAGAATTCTACTTTTTATTGTATAGTAAAAGACAGATGCAGTATTTTGTGTTAGGTTCTTACGTTATTATAATACTGTATATCACCCATGTATATAATGCTATTAAAACGAAAGTCAATACAAGTAATTGTGTCTTTGCGAGAAAAATATCCTCCAAAATACAATCAATGCTTAGAAAAAATAATGATCAAACTATACTTATTCGCATATACTCAGTTATGAATGGGTAGAGTTTTCTGGGAGTAAATATTGTTGCGCATCATGTTTGATGTAGTGTTTAAATGAGCCACTGTGACTGGTTACCTAATCCTGTTTCGTGCCTGTCAAGTTTAACACTTCCGTAGCATTGTGATGGAGAATTGTCCGTCGCCTGATATTTCATTCCACTCTTATAACTACGCTTTATTTATTAAAATTGTTCCAACCTGTGACCTTCTGCAACTCGAAGGACATGCATCTGGCACGTTCATTTGACGACCAATGCTTAATTACCCCTGCAAAATTATATATTCCCGAAACTGGTTTCCTTTTTCTAACTTTAGTAATTTCACGAAAATTCCTGTTTCAGAAGATGATGGGAAAGAAATTTTGATGGCAATACAGTTTTCAGTCAATTTTCAGATGTTGTTTGGTATGCATTATAGAGACAAATGGTAATTTCTTATTCTAAGAATAAAAAGATATTTTTGTTTCGCGATAAATCATGGTTTCACAGCCCATTAAATTTGTAGGCATTCATCTTAAATTTGCAAAAATTTCTATCTTAAATTTGTATTTTAAGATAGCAGTATATTTGTAAGTAAATTCAACAGAAAACTCATTAAAACGAAACCAATAGAGGGAAAACTTCCCATTTTCATTATTCTTGTGATTTCTTTTGTACTTTCAAGTGCAAGAAGTATAGAAAGAAAAAGTTCTGTCATAAAGCTCGCCATCGAGTTTTCTTATAATCCCCAAATTTCACACATTCCAGAATTCGAAAGAGACTGTAATTCTAATTTCGGTAATTTAATTAACACAAAACTCGTCAAGATAACATAAAACTCAACGAGCCAGTAGAATGAAATTCTACTGTCCACGTAGATCGTCATTCTACGAGCCAGTAGAATGACGATCTTTATCCTGTATGTTTCTGTCAGAGTTTGGGCGAAATCCGTCAGCGGGAATTTTCTTTATTTCTGCATATGAGAACAAGAGGATTCAAACAAGGAAATGGCTTGATGAGTGAAATTTATCGTATAATCCAGAGGTTCCCAACCTGTGGTAGGTGTACCCTTGGGGTACGTTCAGGACCATTTAGGTGTACGTGAAATAAAAGGCGTTATTGGAAGACAGAAGAAAGCATAAGGGATTGAAAGAGTTACAGACTTTCGTTTCTCCAACAGAATATTTGCTATTTAATAATTCTATCACTTGAAGAGTTGATTAATACGAAGTGTAATTTTTAGCCATATATATAAGTCAAACCGAAATAATTACATTACTGTTTTCATTTGCTTTGGCGTTGAACTAATACTATTGTAAAAATGGAATAAAATATAAAACCAAAAATAAGTTCTGCTAATCTTATTAATTCGAGTCATTTCACTTTTAAGCTAACTTAACATTATTCGTAAAAAACTGCTTTGCATAAACAGATGGTAGGATCTGCTAGTAAGGGGTACGCGGTAAAAAAAGAAATATCAAGGGGTACGCGAGGGAAAAAAGTTTGGGAACCCCTGAATAGTATCATCATAAATCATCATAATTGTAGATATTTAACAAATACATTATCGAGTTGACAATATGTAAATAAATATATTCGTGTATGTGCGAATGCGCCAACTCAAAGTTTTTTGAAGGTATCATTAAAGTTTTTGTTAGAGAGGATTAATTTTTTTAATTTCTCAAACAAAAATCTTTGAAGCTTATTCTTTTATTTAAAAATCTGTCTTTCACATTAATTATTAAATTTTAAAAGTTTCACAGTCAGCACTGAAACTCCATTATTTGGGCAGCCATCCATGTATTACTTCATGAAAAGAATACAGCAAAAAATGTATGAATGTGACACATTCATAACGGTGAATTCATAAAAGACATTCGCTTTCAAATCCGGTCTGTATTCAGTGTTAAAATCTAGAAAGAATAATTAGTGTTTTCTATCGGCAATTTTGTGCATTGAATAAGGACGAGATAATGACAAAATACAACTAAAGTAAACAATTGAATCATCATTATCATGTATCAATCTTTCTCAACGAGATTTAAGTTATCCTCTAAAAATTAACAGAATTTTCCATTATTTTTCTTGACACTTAACTATCTGTTTCTCACTAACTTCCCTTTATGAATGCAAAATAATTAAAATCTATTTATACCCAATAAAGTTTTCATTTGGTAACCCTACTCTCTTTATAACATTCCTCCTGCTATTGTTTTCTTCCCTATCTGCGCCGGACACCTTTGCTGCAAGCGGCAATCCCATAATCTCTTATCGTGACGCATTAATCTCATTAACTGTGAGCAATTAACTGTTTTTCCCTTGCCGTTGCACACAGTTCGTAATCTTAACGATTTCCTTAATGAGTCGCGAAGACATTAAATGGAATAATCGCCTCGTATGGTGTCAAAAGCCAAGCTCAATAAGGAATCACAATTACAGCCAACTGTTGCCTCCGCAATAACCTCGGATTTTCTATTGTCTTCCTTTATGGTTAGAAGTGGAAAATGATGAGGATATACCGGAATATGATAATGAGTGAGATGGAACGTGAGAGACGCTAAGAAGAAGAGATTTTATCATCCAGCTTAGTAATCTAATGAACATAAAATTAATGTTATTAAAAATGGTTTTTCTCCTCAAAGTATATTGTAACAGACACTTCAGTATTTTATAATAAAATTGAAATTGATGAGGTTATCCATTAGAGTCTAGTAAATCAATTCATGCATTGCCTTATCTAACATCTAAGTGCATATTGTTTTACGCGGTTACAAATATGTCTTATAGTTATAAAGCAACAGCTAATCAGTCATGATCGGCTTTGTGGAATGGAATCCAAGAATATTTTATACCCCCTAAGACGAGCACACACTCCCAACAAGAACACACTTGGAAATTTGTTTCCAAAATCCATTTTTACATGCCGATGTACAATCACGTGCACCATAAATTTAACTATACATAATATACAGAAACGAATTAAAATACAGTAATTAAAAGTTACAATAAAATAAAAATTACATTCAATCGTCAACATTTGTATTACAGAAGATATAATCTATAATACAATATCCAGAAATGTTTCTGAAAGTTTTTCATCATAAAAATCAATGCATTGTCAACATTATTAGTTCATGGTAGTTTCAAAATAAAAAATCTCATGGTAACTCCAAAAGTCTGTTTGGAAATGTTTGCCTCTGCTATATTTAAAAAGTTGAAGTCACTATGCATAGTGTTTCACATTCCTAGAGTTTATATTGCAGTCGTATTTTTCAGTTTTATTGAGAAACCAGTGGTGATTCTCTAGGAAACCAATATATTCTCTAACAGATATGAAAAACCACTATCTTGCCCTCTTTCTTACAGATTGGAGGCGCAGATGACGAGTCAGTAGAATTTCTTCCTTTACACGTGCACAGGCTGCTACAGATGCCGCACCACTGAAATATGAGTAGTGAAGTTTTCCAAGCGCTAGTCTAAGTAGAAAATCAGGTACTCCTCTAATCACCATAGTGATAGTTTTCCTTCTCTATCCTATTATATCATATTAACTTTGAAGGAAAGGTCTACTGCTTATGAAAGAAAGCAAGACTACCCAATAGACAGTCTAAAGGGATATAGATTTTATCAACAAGTTACACCTGAAAAAGGCTTCAAAAAAAAAGCTGAAAACACCTTCAGCTTCTTCACCAAAATCCCCCATCCAAATTAAAAAATTTTTTACTTCATTCTTCCGTTAACAAACACACATCCGTCAGGAGGCGCTACAATAGTGTTCAGGAAGTGAAACAAACTCTGTCTTGCTCTGAACTCAAGGGAAAGAAGTCTTGAATTCCATATGTATGAAAATAACAAACTAAAAAAAAGCTTTAATCATAATTTAGTTAACCTATTCTTTAACACAAAGGGGACCACATGTTGCCTAAAGATAGAAACTTGCCTTCGGAACCCGAGTATAGCGGGGTTGGAAAGCGATACCTAAGAAGATCCGCAGTGTAAAGAGGCATTCTAATTCTGGAGTGAGTCAAACGTCTTCTTGGAATGGTTTGAAAGTTTAAAGGAACTGTTGAATACTCATATTTTCGTCCTCATAAATTAATACTTATTTTATATATATCAAAAGGGTAGTTCCGAAACAGTCCTCGTGCAGCTTCAAAACCATCGTCTAACTAATCTTACCGCGTAGTTTCAAATTCGTGAACTAATTTGGTGTACGCCTCTGAATTACATTAATATAGCAGTCCTCAACTTTAACAAAATGTTCTTGCGATACTTTGAATAAAGTTCCCAAACTTCTTCCTGCAGCCTCAGTTTCATTCAGATCACTTCATATTCCTAAAAGAGGATGGATCTGGACAAAACTCTTAAAGTAACATTTAACAGACGTTTCTGTATATGAACAAAAATTCAATGTTGAGAAATTAATGAAAAAGATTAAATTTCTATGATGCTGAAATGGCGCTAGAATTTCAGCAGACAGTGGTATTTAATGTCAGTGAACGCTTAGAAATTATGCCTGGATTAGCTCAGAATTCTGCCTCATCTTACACAAAATGTAAAACCAAGAAAAATTATACTCTTTTTTGAGGTATGAATATTAACACGTGATCATAACTACCGAGATGAAATATAAATAGAATTATTTACATCTTTTACGTAATTTCAAAATAACACATTTACATCAATAACAGTTACGTTGATGCACAATTAAATTAATCTTTACTTTTTTCATCCTCCAGCTTATTTATACAACTTATTTTGATTACACAAAACAACCATTTTTTTTTTATGCAGTACAATCCAATATGACTCTTTTGCAATAAAAGATTAAAATTCCATTCCAGTTCAAACTCATAACACGAAGAAATATTGTCACCTTCTTATCTTATCCCATCAGAGGTACTGAAGTCAAGATGAAATAAATCACGAATCCAATCACTTTACTCAAACACTCCAACCCGAAGAAGGCTAGATTGTTGAGAAGGTTAAGCTAAGTTTTAAACTCTTTTTATCGTGTAGACAGGTTTAATTACACTAAAAATAAACGTCTTTACACCGGACTCGAGAGAAAATAGGAAAAAACGCCTTCAAACGACTCTTGTACGCTGCGAAGTGATTGCACATAAATCAGAGACCTAACTGGTCTCCTTTCATGTTTCCTTGTTCAATGGAAAGGGATTTTTTAATTAACTATATTTCCTCGATTTAACGATTTTTTCCTCAACACGTCGTCGATTTCTTAAAGCGATCTATCTGTTTGGGAACAATCGCTTTCTAACGACTTATACTCACTTCACGCCGTCCGTATATAACGACTTATATACATGTTCACGCCGTATATAATGATTATA
>BGPR01018163.1:0-31295 GCA_013235015.1 Araneus ventricosus | reverse complement strand
CCTATATTTATGTTATTGAGTTCCAAAAGCGAGGTTTGCCTCATGCCCACATTCTTCTAACATTAGATTCAGAAAGCAAAATTCGCACTAAAGATGACATTGACAAGTTTGTGAGTGCAGAACTTCCAGATCCTTGCACTGATCTTAGACTCTTCCAAATTGTGACAAAATGCATGGTACATGGCCCATGTGGAACTATAAATATAAATTCTCCATGCATGAGAGATGGACAGTGCTGCAAAAAAAAACAATTCAAGGATGATACAGAGGAAAATGTTAATGGATACCCTATTTATCGCAGAAGAGCCACTGAACCTGTCCAGGTAGGGAAATATTCCATCGATAACAGATGGGTTGTCCCCTATAATCCTTGGTTGCTTAAAAAATTTAATGCGCATATTAATGTTGAAGTTTGTGCCTCAGTTAAAAGTGTCAAATACTTATATAAATATGTATACAAAGGACATGATGCAGCCTCGGTCAAAATACAAAAAGAAGGTGCTCTGGATCATGATGAAATTTTAAGTTTTGTTGAAGGTAGGTATGTTAGTGCACCTGAAGCCATGTGGCGTTTAAATGAATTTAATTTGTCGCATAAATCCCACACTGTAGTGCGCTTAGCTGTGCATTTACCACAGCAACAGCCGATTGTGTACCAAGACGGTCAAGAAGCCCAAGCAATTGAACGAGCTGCTTTAAGAAAAACAACACTAACATCATGGTTTGAACTAAACAAAAAAGATCCTTCAGCTCACAACATTTCTTACTCAGATATTCCACAATATTATGTGTTTGATAAGAGTACCACAAATTGGAAGAAGCGACAACGTGGTGGACAAAATGTTATTGGGAGACTGCCAGTAGTTAGTATACTGGATACTGAGAGGTACTATTTGCGGATGCTACTACTGCGCAAGTCTGGGGCCATTAGTTTTGTTGATATTTTGACCGTAAATGGATTAAGATGCATTACATTTCAACAAGCATGTCAGGAGTATGGACTTCTTCGAGGTGACCAGCAGTGGCATGATGCTTTGAATGAAGCTGCACAATTTCAATCTCCGAGACAGTTGCGCATGCTGTTCGCAATGATTTGTGACTTTGGAGAAGTGGAGGATGTTCCAGATTTATGGGTGCAGCATCAAGTTTCACTTTGTGAGGACTTTGTGCATCGTTATTCTGAGCAGACTGGACCTCACTATGCACTTGCAGATATTGAGGAACTGCTTACATCCTACAATTTAAGTCTCCAAAAACTGCATCTACCAACTGTAGATTTGCTTGCAAGTGTTTTGGAGAGAGCGAACTTTGATGCTGTGGAAGAGCAGGCTAAAGCTAATAGTTATACTATGCAGTTAAATAGTGAACAGCGGAATGTTGTGTAAATCTTATTAAGTGCAGTGTACAACAACGCTGCAGATACACCCAAGTGTTATTTTTTAGATGGTCCTGCTGGGACAGGAAAAACTTTTGTTTATTCAACTTTGCTTCACACAATACGTGGTAGAGGTGATGATGTTATTCCTGTTGCATCTACAGGTATTGCTGCAACTCTATTAATAGGGGGGAGAACAGCCCATTCTGTTTTTAAAATTCCAATTGATTTAAATGCAACATCTACTTGCAATTTGAAGCCTAATACAAAAGAAGCTGACATGTTACTGAAAACAAAATTAATTGTGTGGGATGAAGCACCCATGACACATGTTCATGCTTTCTTAGCTGTTGATAGACTTTTACAAGATCTCACAAAATGTAAAGAACCGTTTGGGGGCAAAGTCATTCTACTGGGTGGAGATTTTCGCCAAGTTCTTCCAGTAATTTTAAGAGGTTCAAGAACATTAACTGTTGCCAGCTCCTTAAAAAAACACGCTCTTTGGTTGAAATTTCATAAGTTATATCTGACAAAAAATATGCGTGCCCTTGAATCTGAAAGGGATTTTGGTGCTTGGTTGTTGGACATTGGAGAGAAAAAAAGTGGCTCAACGATTCAGTTGCCTTTGCAATGCTACCCTTCAATACAAGACCCTATACATCAATTGTACAGTGATATAGATTTTTCCAGTGTGACCCCACAGGAGCTTAAAGGTCGAGCTATCCTTATTGTTAATAATGAGCGATCCATGGAAATCAACAATAAAGTGTTAGAATTTATGCCAGGAAATGAAACTGTTTATAAAGCAGTTGATATGATCATAAGTGAAGATCCTCAAGATCAATTGACATTTCCTGAAGAATTTTTAAATTCTTTGACACCAACTGGTTTGCCTCCATATGAGTTAAAGTTGAAAATAGGTTGCATTGTAATGCTGTTGAGAAATTTAGCTCCCTCTAAAGGATTATGCAATGGTACACGCCTAATTATCACAAAATTGCAGCAAAACATTATTCAGGCAAAATCCATTGATGGTACAGAGACGTTTCTCATTCCCCGAATCCCTTTGATTCCATCTCAGACTAACATGCCTTTCAAATTTAAACGTATGCAATTTCCCATTCGTTTAGCCTTTTCCATGACAATTAATAAGTCGCAAGGCCAAACTTTTGAAAAGATATGTTTGGTGCTCAATGAGCCGGTTTTTAGTCATGGACAACTCTATGTTGGCTTATCAAGAGCACGATCTTTTGAATATGTTTCTGTGGTAGCTCCAAAATGTGAAATATTTAACTGTGTTTATGAGAAAGTTTTCTGTGATTGATTGTCAAGTGTATTTTTTTGCATTACATTTTTAATTTGTTTCAATGTTGTATATTATTTTATATCTGAGTGGATTGAATATACCTGCTTTGATACAATTTTTTTTTGTAGAGCACAGTCTTCAATGTTATATATTATTTTATATATGAATGTATTGAATATGTATATACCTGCTTTCGTACAATTTATGTTTTCGTAGAGCACGATCTTTTGAATCTGTTTTTGTGATAGCTCCAAAATGTGAAATATTTAATTGTGTTTATGGGGAGGTTCCTGATGCTTTCACTATATAAAAAACGGCCCTTTTCAGGGCCAAAAAATTTTATTCCTTCTTTATTAAGGTGAAAGCATTAAAAGGAAATCAGCTTTACTTTGTAAGTTCTATTTGAAGAAAAATATCTTTTTTGAGGCTAAAAAATTTTATTCTGTGCTGATTTAAGTTAAAGCATCAGAAGCAAAATAAAGCTGATTCATATATATATATGAAGATTTTAGAATAACTTCTAGGACACACAGTGTCTTCATTATAGCGAGCGAAGCGAGCAGGGTTTGCGTAGCAAACCTGGGAGGATTGCAACGCAATCCTTCTGGGGGTTGGCGAGCTTTAGCAAGCAGGGGGCAGAGCCCCCTAGTATTCTGTTATTTCAGTTTCTATAAAAATTGATTTCCCCAAAGTTGAGATAAAATTATTTTAAATTACACCAAAATTAAGGTAATAAAAAGTTACAAAAGTTTATATGCTATATTCAATGAAATAAAAGAACTTTTTGCGGAAAAACATAGATAAAACAGCATTTTGTGATAATTGGGAAAAGGTATTTAAATGCATTTTGAGGCAATAATACAATAGTTTGTAATCATTTCAAATGTATTCTCTTCAAATCAACTCGTTACTGTGATTAGAAGCCGAAACACGTGTTCCCAAATACCCCGTAATCTCTGGGGTAATTGGGAACACTTCGGGGTAAAATAAAAACTCTCCTAAAAATGAGGATGATTAATTAATAAATTATTTTTGAAAGTAGACATTGTTTAATGAACCCTACAGAATATATAATGCACTCACAAAAAGTAAAGAACTCTTCTCCTCCATCGTATACTATCTTTTTAAAGATAAAAAAATGGCTGAGTCTGCAAAATTCGTCCCCAATTACCCCAACAGATCCTATCTATGGTGAATCCTTCTTTAATCTATCCTGTTACAGTATAAAGATATATTTGGGTTAATTTAGTTTCGCATGTTTAGCAAATTAAATTTGGCTATAACTAAAATTCCAACAAAAATTATTGGTGGCAAACCTCAGATTCGTAAGCAGCACCCGAAAAAACATAAAAAAGCAAAAAATTACAACTCCTCCAGAATTGGATTTTAAAAAAACTACTTAACGACTAAACTACTGAGGAAAAGCGAAAAAAAATCCAAATGAGAGCTGAGAAAAATGAGCTCAAATGAATGCAATTTCAAGCGGAGAAAGGGTTGCTTTTCTCCCGCTTCCCGTTGCTCATTGTGTTAATTTCATATTCGTAGGAGGGGAAAAACTCTCTGCAGCTCTGGTTTGTCTCTCTCTTAATTCTTGACTGATTTTCCGTCATCCTTTTACATTTTTTATTACTTTTTGTCAATTTCGTTGATCATTGAATTCTCAAAGTGGAAAAGTAAGCCAATTAGAATGAAAACAAAAATAAAATCTTTTAAAATAATTTGAGGGAGGACTGCGGCTCTTATGGACGATCCGCCACTGTCTAGGATATATGATTGAAAGTGTACAAAAT
This sequence comes from Araneus ventricosus, assembly GCA_013235015.1. Lineage (NCBI taxonomy): Eukaryota > Metazoa > Arthropoda > Arachnida > Araneae > Araneidae > Araneus > Araneus ventricosus. Next base: position 26,824 of record BGPR01018163.1, on the reverse strand, counting down.
ATACAAGTATAAATGCATTAAATTACAAGTTTTAAGAAATTATTTGCATAAAATTAGAATATGATGTATGATCAAATAAAGGAAACTTTTCTAAAAGCAAGTGTTAACATCCTTATTCAGGTATAAACAGAGAAACATTAACACTAAAATATTTTTTAAATGGCAAATTTTAATCCTATCTTAGAATATTGTTTATTTAATAAGAATGAATATTTAAAAACTTTATTTGAATTTCTTGTAAGCCCAAAAAATTAATATAATATATGATATATGCTCAAGGAAAGAAAATAATTTTAAATAAAGGAAATAATTCTGAAAGCTAACCCGGAATTATTACTCATTAGCTTATTCAGGAATCTGCATTCAAATATTAACACTAAAACATTTTTAAAATAGCAAGTTCTAATTACTATATCTTAGAATTTCGTACATTTAATAACAATAAATATTTAAAGACTTCATATGAAGTTCTTGTGATCTAAAGAAACTAATATGAAATATGATCAAGCAAATAAAATGTTCTTAAATAAAGGAAACATTTCCGAGAGCAAATGGTAACATTCTTATTCATGTATCAACAATTAAACATTAACATTGAAACATGATTAAAATGATAAATTTTAATCACTAGGGTGTAGGTTTTTGTGGATTTAGTAATAGTAAATCCAGTTTTTCGTTTTTCATCAGTTTAAATAATAATCTCCTTTAATTCGATTACTTTTCTCACTGTTCTGAAGTAAATTAATTAAATTTTTTTGTAGACAAATAGATAAAAAGGTAATATAATATTATATAAAAGGTAATATTATAGGTAATTAATAAAAATTATTATATTATATTTCATAAATAATGCATTAAAATTCATTTTCAAATATTAAAACACAAAACAATTCTTAATGGCTTTATCATAAGACTTTTTATGGACCTTTTAAAAGAAAGGATATTTCAAATATTAAAACACAAAACAATTCTTAATGGCTCCATCATAAGACTTTTTATGGACATTTTAAAAGAAAGGATAGTTTATACTTTCAAAAAATATTTCAGCTCAAAGTTGAAGACTGATTAAAACTAATGTTATATATAATCTGGATATAGTGTTCGAAAATAAGATAAGTCGTCCCTTTTTTCACACCTATTGTGTTTATTATCTATTCTTATTTTCTATCATTAGCAAATGTCTTGTCACCAATCAAAGAAACAATGGGTGATGATGATAAACCTATCTATATGGTGATTAGAATTATTCACAAATTAGTTCAACTAAATTAAATGAAATTTCCATGGGTTGCTGGCATAACCATCTTTAAGAAAAAATATAGAACAAAGTTTGAAAGGCCAACGAAATTTAAGAGCAACTTCTACATTCGAATGCTGTTTAATTTACAAGCCAGTTCTTAATTCTGAAATTTATGCAAAAGAATTACCAACAATTTAACTAAAATTTGGAGTTCAGTTATATTAACGTCCCTTTTTAAAGCAACACTAATGTCAATAGAACTGGATATACAAGCTTACAAGTTAATATAAATCAGTCTTTTTTACATTGCCAAGCCTAAAAATTATTTTTGCTTAATTATATTAATGCACCATTTTGGGGGGAAAACGAAATGGCTATTTTGGGATGGACTTCGTAAGTTTTAATAGAAGTCAGACGACGAGGACGCCCCTTTAGCCAGCAATTCTTCTCCAAACTTCACAGTAAGCCAATTTTGATCCTCAACGTCAGATTTAACGCTCACCAAGCCCTCAGGCACAGCAAATCTTTGAGTATTTAGTTATGTTAACTTTCATGAGGCCTACTTTAGAACGGCCATAGTAATCTGATCCACGTCCAGATGAAGAGGACGACACCAGAGCTGGCACCCTCTTTCCAAATTTCCGCATCACACCAGCTTTAGACACATGGCACCAGGTTAAATGTGCGCCAGGCCTAAATATTCCATGGAACTTCAGCGGAATCAAGTTTGCAATCTAGCACTCTCCGGCTCAGACTTAGAGGACTTCAAACACTTATGGACAAGCAGCCACTGTAGGATATGTGATAGAGAGTGTACAAAATATAAAAGTATAAATGCATTAAATATTCAACAATTATATCGTGCACCTTCCAAATTTAAAGACATTACTTGGAGTTCTTACGATTTTTAAGAAATTACTTATATATAATTATAATATGATGTATGATCAAACAATGGAAAATATATTTAAATAGAGGAAACGTTTCTAAAAGCAAATATTAACATCCTTATTCAGACATCAACAGCCAAACATTAACATTAAAACATTTTTAAAATGACAAATTTTAATCCTATCTTAGAATGTTGTTTATTTAATAAAAATAAATATTTAAAAACTTTATTTGAAGTTCTTGTAAGACCAAGAAATTAATATAATATATGATATATGATCAAGGAAAGAAAAATAATTTTAAATAAAGGAAATAATTCTGAAAGCTAACATTAACACCTTTATTCAGGAAACCGCAGTCAAATATTAACACTAAAACATTTTTAAAATAACACGTTTTAATCAGTAGGTCTTAGAATTTTGTGCATTTAATAACAATAAATATTTAAACATTTCATATGAAGTTCTTTTAATCTCAAGAAACTAACATGAAATATGATCAAACAAATAAAAATAAAGGAAACATCTCCGAGAGCAAATGGTAACATTCTTATTCATGTAAACATGGTTAAAATGATAAATTTTAATCTTTAGGTTGTAGGCTTTTGTGGATTTAATAATAGTAAATACAGATTTTCGTTTTTAATCAGTTTAAATAATAAACTCCTTTACTTCGATTACTTTTCTCACTGTTCTGAAGTAAATTAACTGAATTCCTTTTTGGCCAATAGGTTTAATTCAATAAAAATTATTATATTATATTTCATAAATAATGCATTAAAATTCATTTTCAAATAATAAAACACAAAACAATTCTTAATGGTTCTATCGTAAGGCTGATTTTATATCTTTTAAAAGAAGCGATAGTTTATACAAATACTTAAGCATGCTTCAAGACTTGATCTATAAAAATATTTGTTCAAAAATAACAAAAAAGTGAAGTCAATATAGAAAAATGTTCTACGACATAGAATATGCCACGACATTAATTTTCGAAAGATAATTTTTTATCAGCAATAATAAGTTCTCAAAACCGATATTCCTTCATGGCGATTTCAGTTACACAATTCTTTTTTTATATTTCCACCCTGTCAATATTTTTAATTGTTCATAAAGATTTTGTGTGCAGAAGAGTACCTGATTTAAATTCAAAAACGCAATTTCAGTTTCTTTCATTATCCATGAGCACTTTGTATTTTTGACAACTTCTTTCGCTAAAACAAATTGCATTCAGCTATTTGTTTCGAGTCTTCGTTTACTTTGATTTTCTTATCCAAACCACAATCAAAATCTCCTGCTGCCTCTTCTAGTTTCTCGTCCTGGTACTTTTTACCAAGAGATAAGATGTCCGAACATTTATCCTTAAGATCGAACAGCTGGTAATCAGCGGCTGCTTTGAACAAATCCAAAGCGTTCTCAACCTGAAGATCTTCGACTGTGTCTGTGTAAATGTACAGCAATAGCCGGCACAAGGTATTTTCATCCATATCATGAATTTCGAAGATGTTCTCTTTAATATCCTTGCTAAAATTTGTCCTAAAAACAGGACTTCTGGAAGAAAGGATATTCTTGTGAACAGGATACAATTTTGTGCCAATCCGCAAACTGATATTGCTCAGTGTTGCTTCATTGTGCAAATATCTCAACGTAGCTTTTAACGGACATAGCTTATTACAAGAGTCCGAATAACTTCTTCCTACAACAAGGTTATCAACCAAAATATTTTCATCTATATCTTTAATGAAGTATTTTTCAAATTGCAATGAATCATCGTCATCCATCGCTGCAACATTAACTTCCAATACTTCATCTTCATCTTCAACAACTGAAGAAACATTCGGCGTGCAATTTTCAATTTCGCTTGATATTACTCCAGAGCAAACTTCTAATGAACACCTCAAAAGTAATGTGTTATTTGGCAAGAATAAATTTTTATTACTGATAAGTTTACTTTTCGAGATCAAATTCCAAAAATTTAAAATTTTGCTTCTAAAATGAGTGCGAACTCCTTCCACTTTCGATGCAATAATCTCTCCATTGGCATCCACTACTGTTATTTCACACTTGTAGCCATAGTCTGTGCCCTTTTCAACCAGAAAATCAACACACACATCTTCAGTCTCAGAATTTCTCTTCAAGTACAAGATCAAAGCCATGAAATGACTGTTTTGGGTAAAATTCTTCAAAGGATAGATCTTTCTTTCGTCCGTTGCAAGTTTGCTGAAATCTTCTGCAGTACTGCTATTCAATGCACTGAACTCTTCTATAGGCCATAGGAAGGATCTTGTGTATGTTTTCAGTTTCGTTCTAGCATAGCAGAAATCTGTAGTTTTAATTTTGCGACCTTTTCTCCACATTCGAAACCGAACCGTAAGTGTATTATTCGATATAAAATCGGCCCATCTCTCCATAGAGACATCTTTTATCAACAGGAAGATGAAGAAGCTATGCTTGTCATTTCTCTTCGAAATTAATGGCGATCCGTCAGCTGCGAGAAATGAAAACTCGGTATCTATTGCGGATGATAATTCTTTTCGAGCATCTTCTGATCTAAGCCAGCAGCAAATATCTAAAATTTCCTCTATTTCTAAGTGCCATTTTGACTTACTTACAGAATGTGCAACGAAAGATGGGCTTTTAAAGCGTATTTGAGTCAATTTAGAGACATTTTCTATAGTCCATATGTAAGTAAAGTGGGCTCTTGCACGCGTATCAGCAGTCGCCATCTTTAACTTTCTATGAAACTCTTCCCTCTCTGGAGAATGCTTTTTCCACTAGTACAGAGAAAATCTTCCTCTCTAATTTTATTGCTCCATCAAAGATGAAAAAACACCTTCTTATGCTTGAAAGTCATCGAAGACAAGATAGAAGATAATCGCGCTTTATCAAAAGCGAGGAGAATTGCGTGAGTTATAAAATAAAGGGCGTAAAATGATATTTATTTTTCCTATTCCGTAGTTCAATGACGAATTTGTTTTGTTTTCTTTCTCATTTATGCACTCAACCATTTTTTCGTATTGGTTTGATATTTTTCATTATTCTCTTCAGCAGAAATCAGATTTCATAAAGTATTATATGCTTTTACAATCTTGAAATTTTAATTATTCAAAAGTTTACTGGAACTAATATTTTACTAAAAAAAAAAACATCTGAAAACTCAAAGAAATGACTATTATGAATTAAGTAGAATGTCATGAAAAAATGAATTTTTCGTCTATTTTTTAGATAAAACAATTAGTTCCAAAATCAAAAATGAAATATAGATGTATCCAATATGTAACAGTAAAAAAAATATCATCTTTAGATGCATAAATCCAAAGTTCTAAGTTTCCAGTTCGTGAATGAAAGTTCAGAGAGCAGTAAATGAATGCAATATTTAACTGCTTAACTGCTCAAATATTAATTCAAAATTGTTATTAAAGTTTGAAATGCCCTTTAATTTTGATAAAATGGCATAAGATTGGTATAAGTCTTTAAAACATCATCAGTCACATGCAATCAGAAAACATTGTAAATTTATGTATAAAAACATTTATAACAGCTTAAATTTATTTCAATTCTTTTTTAATTTGATGTTTCATTATCTGTTTCGCTCATATTGTGGTATTCTTATTGAGTTTCTTGAAGGATTGGTAAAGCATGTATAATTTGAAACAGGAATAAAAGTTTGATGAAAGTCCGCAAAAAAAGTCGCATAGCATTAAGTTTAATGTCTGAGGAAAGGTCACTTTTCACATTTCAAAATGGAATAGAAGTGGTTTACGCACAAATGAATTTAAAATTTTTGAAAATTGTAAAAAAAAAAATCAGCATTTATCTTTACATAATCAATTAAAAAATAATTTAAAATAATTTAGATGGGAAAAATTTTCGTGGTAGTGAACTATGAATATTTTTGTAAAGCCGACCGAGGTAACCCCACCTCCTATACCTGGTACAGGCGAATTGCTTCCACGTCATCTCGAAGAAGGGGGAACCTATCACCCCTCCTAGAGGAAATAACGTTCCTTGACCTTGTCCGCGAGGGGTGTTATCCATTCAGTGACCATCACCGATTTCATAGCAATAGATAATGCTTTCAAAAAGATTTTAAAATTCGCTGAAATAATATGCAGAGTAGAAACTAACAACATTAGAAAGATGAAAATTCGCACTTTAAAATGGTATAAAAATAATTTTTTAGCGTTAATTACTTCGGAAGTTATTCCCGAAAAAACGGCCGCAAACGGCCACAATTCACTTAATTTTTAAGTAATTAAAATTTGAATAAAAAATTGAAAAGAAATGGCTCCGAGGTGCACATTCCCACCCTACAATGTATACCTGTACCAAATTTGGTGGCTCTAAGTTCAACGGTCTATTCTGTGCACTGCCAACAGACACACAGACTTTCTCTTTTATTATTAGTAGAGATGAAAGCTTATGACGTCTAGATATGTCATCTAGAGTCGCCTGCGCCCCCACCACCAACACCCTCATTTTCGAACGAAATTGATTCCCCACCATGCATTCTCTATAGGGAAAAACCTTTAAACATTTCGCCAGTCACAACCGCCTGACGGATTTCGACAATTTTTATTTCATACTATCCGCCTACTTCGACCAGCTGTTTCACCAATCTTGTATTTATAGTAATAAGGCAATTAAGGCTGACATTTAAACATTTCAATTTTTGTAAGCTGAAAGCAATAATTGCAATAAGGACAAATAAATGAATTTAAAAACACAAACAGAGAGCAGGTTAATTAGTATAACTGAATTTAAATTCTTTATACACAAAACGAAAATGTACCGGATGTTTTTGCATGTAATGAACTTTGAATTAATCCCTTATATTTAACTGTTAAAAATGATAAGTAAAAAACTTCTTTAAAAATGGAAACGATTTTAAGAAGTAATGAAAAATTTGAAGTACAATAATTCAATTTCTCAGCTAAAAATAATTTACATATCAAAGCTAATTAAAGCTCAAAATAACTAAATAAAGTTTTTTCTGAAAAAAAGAGAGAATTGACTGCATTTTATGAAACGCCATAGCACTGCGAGACGTTAAACATCATTATTTCATAGTTAGAGGACCTAAATAATTTCAGTAATTTTAAATTTAAAAAAGTAATTGTCGTTCTAATTTCAAATGTAATAGCTCTATGGTGAAATAAAATTTGCTATCCATTGATATAAAATTTATATCGCTATGATCAATAGTTCCCGAGAAATTTTAAATTATATTAATCATATATTTCAAATTAATTTCTGTTTTTTAATTGAAAGTAGTAAATTGCGTCAGTGGTATATCATGCGCGTGATATCGTTTGGACGCCACGATGCATTTAATTATTTAGTGCAATCGTGATGATGTAATTTGATAATATTTTTGTCAACGTTAAAATTTACACAAAGACATTTGAAGTACAAGGGAAATTGTTAAACAACGAATAATACTTCAGACTGAATGTTGTTTACCAAGAGGTTTTTTGAATAAAGAAATATGTAAGTAATAAGTAAATAAAAGATATTTCCTTTCACAATACATATGTTTATTTTATTTATTTTTAATCAATGTTAATCATTTCTCTCGTATATATGTATATCTATTTAAACACGTCAGATTTGACGGGAAATCTCTCGAATGAAGAGGCAATTTGCACCCGTCATACCATGACGGATGATTTTCTAGTTAATTAACAGTAAGCATTTCGAGTGGATAGAAAAATTTTGTAAAATTTGAGAAACAGTTATAAAATAAAATAAGCAAAAGTTAAATGAGAGTATTGGAAGAATTTAAATGTAATGTTTCCTTTTAGGTATGCAAAAAAGAGGGAGAGGAGTTGACATATTATTTGTTGTCTCTGACGAAGGCAAGATTGGAACCCGGCTTGAAAGGATGGGAGAAATATATCTAACCGCCTGAGCTATCCAGTCGATGTAAAGTAACGTTTGAAGCAGTTGTCATGGGATATAGGCAAAAAAATGGGGAGGGAAAATTTCTTTTCTATGTTGCTTCCAATAAAAGAATTGTAGTATTATCTGCAATGATTGAAAGAATATTTCAGCTCAAAGTTGAATATTGATTAAAAATCTCGCTATACATAATTTGAATAACGTGTCCGAAAATAAGTCGTCTCTTTTATTTACGCCTATTGTGCTCTTTATCTCTTCTTATTTTGCATCATTAGCAAGTGCCTTGCATCAATCGAAGAAACAATGGGTGATGGAGATAAAGCTATAAACATGATGATTAGAATTATTCACTTATTAGTTCAACTGGATGAAGTGAAATTTCCATTGGTTACTGGTATAACCACCTTTAAGGAAAAGGGTAGTACAAAATTTGAAAGACCAACGAAATTTTAACAGAAAATTTCTAGATTCGAAAACTGTTTGGTTTATAAGCCAGTTTTAAATTTTGAAATTGATGCAAGAGAATTATCAACTATTTAACTAAAATTTTGAGCTCAGTTATTATAACGTCCCGTTTTAAAGCAACACGAATGGCAATAGAACTAGGGCCACAAGCTTGCATGCGAATAGAAATGATTCTTTAAATTGTCGAGTATCAAAATTATTGTAGTTTAATTATATTAATGTCCCATTTTGAAGAAATAAAAGGGCTATTTTGGGATGCACTTCGTAATTTTTAACAGTGGTCAGACGACGAGGATGCCACGTTAGCCAGCAATCCTTCTCCAAACTTCCACAACACTCCAATGTGCGGTAATGTCACTCTCAACGTCAGATTTAACGTGCACCGAGCCCTCATGCACAACAAATCTTTGGGGATTTGGTTATATGAACTTCCTGTTTTGAAGTAACAAGAGGCCTACTGTGGAACAGAACTCGTAAATTGATCCACCTCCAAATGAAGAGGACGACACCTGAGCTGGCACCCTCTGTTCAAATTTCTGCATCAACTAGCGTTAGACTAATTAAGTCGGGTTTAATGTGTACAGTCGTCAACGAAATGAATGGGACTCCTCTGTAATTCTGGTATTTATTATCGCATCTTGCATTTATCGGTCTACTTTTCACGAAGATCGTGTTTCATGAAGAGTAGACCGATAAATACAAATAAATATAATATACAGCCCCCCCCAAAAAAAAAGTGGGCGTTGCATGTCAACAGTGGGAATTTGCAGTTTTTTGTAAATATTTCGGAAACTATTATATATATGCACGTGATTTTTTGGATAATTACATTACGGCATTATAACGTCTGAGCTTTTCTCTCATGTAAAAATTTCACTATGCTACAATTATCTTTTGTTTTCGCAGACATATTAAAAAAATATTTAATTTTCTTCAGTAATGAATTTTTTCATAATTTAATGTAAAAAAATTAGTGTTCTTTTAGTGAGCGAAAAAAGCTTTGAGAAATATATAATACTTTCCGAGATATCGTCAAAAGTTCCTAAAATTCATTTAACATGGGAAACGCCATTTTTCAAAACCCTATAACTCTCGACATTATCTTCACAACTGTATAAAAATTTATGGGGAGGCTAATTTCATGACGGAGAGTAGATTCAGAGAAAAAAATTGATAGGCGTAATGGGAAAATTCTGATATAGCTGCTAATTAACTATGTTAATCATTTTTTTTTTTTATCTGAATAAACCTGTCCTCTTGAGCCATTAACATTGGCACTAGTTTTGTGAAGATGCGACAATATGTACCAGAGTTACAGAGGTGTCCCATTCATTTCGTTAACGACTGTACCAGGCACACATATTACACGAATCTTCAGCGGAATCGAGTTTGGAAACTGAAACCCTCCGGCCCCGAATCAGAGAACTTCAAGGTCACCGCGGCCCATCTGAAACTTTTTTTAATACAGTGTGTCCGTAAAGTCATGGTGCACATTTGACCGATCACAGGAAAGCAACGAAACAAGATAGACAGGTGACATCTTCATCAAATAAAAGGAAAACAATCCAGGTTTGCATACCTGTTCAGCGCAGTTCGATGTGGGCTCCATTTGTTGCCCTACACTCATCTAAACTATAGTCCAGTTCTTCCCACACACGGGTAAGGACGTCTGGTGTAACAGAATGAATAACGTCCGTGATTCTCTGTTTTAAATGACTAATGTCGTTGATACGTTCACTGTACACATGTTGCTTCACATAACCCCACAAGCAAAAGTCTAATGGCGTTATGTCCGGGGATCGTGGTGGCCATGCCATGGCAGCACCCTTGCCTATCCACCGCTGGGGATGTTGTATCCAGAAACTCACGAACAATGTTGCCGTAGTGTGGAGGAGCGCCGTCTTGTTGAAAGATGACACCTTCTGGAAATTGTGGAACTGCATACAATTGCAACATGTCAAGGTAGATGTTTGACGTCACAGTCGGCTCCGCACGGAACATGGTGTTGCGTCGTCACCTGCGCGCGCACACCGTTGCACTACAGACACTCTTTGGGATACTGTCCAATGTAGCGGAAGTTTCAACCTTTCGTTTCGTTTCTGTTCGCTACAACAAGGTTCATAACTGCACCATGACTTTACGGATACACTGTATTTAGATATATAATGAAAGATTATTTCCTAAATAAGATACCTTTTCCAATGGAAGGATTTTTCTTTATTCCCATGAAGCAAATCTGCTAAAATTTGTTGTGCGTGTCTTCAAAAAGTTTTGTCATGTTCATTGCTTTTATACTACTTCAATGCTTCAATCCAGTGCTTTTCTTGGTGGATTAAATTCTAAAGTAGATAAGTATAATTCTAACCTAAGTATCTAAATGTAATTCTAAACATTTGTTTTTCTCTTTTCTTTCTTTGAATATTTATTTATGGTAAGTTGCTTTAAGTTTTACTATCAACTTTCTTTTTTCATGTACAGATTCTGAAGTTTTTTTTCTAAAGCCTTTATAATTTCTTCTAGCACAACACTGAAGAAACAAAAATAATGCGAAAAGACTAACTGAAGTTGAAAATTTGAAGTTTAATATTTTAATTATTAACAATATGATTTTAACAATATGGTATTTTAATTGGAATTAAATTATTTAACTAGAATAGTTAAATTAAAATAAAAATTGTTGTGAGATATTTGCGCTCTTTAACAAAATTAAAACAAAATTTGGAATTATCTTTTTAAAGAAAATTTTCAAGATTCTAGAAAAGATATTTAGGAAATTTAATGTGTCTGTCGTGTCTCGATGCATTCTTTTATGCTATTTAACTTCGGACATAAAACACATTTAGCTCATCGTAGTTTTCTAAGCCCTAAACAGTGCAAATTTTGAAATTTTAATCATGCAAACTTGCATCGATTGCGATTATCCTGTATTGTTTCGCAGGTGGGATTCTCATGTAATAAATTAATCTTTGTTTCATATTTTTACAAGTTAATGAACCACGCGTTGCTCAGGAGGGAAATATTTGCATGCTGAAAACACTTTTTTATAAAATACTGTAATACATAATATTATCGTCTGCATTTTTACTTTAAAATAAAATTAGGCTATCAACTACACCAAAAACAAATTAATTTCATAGCTTCTGGGAAAATTACAGACTCCACCGAAGTTTTTATAAACCTCAAAAATCTAATTTTTTTTCCATCAGTTATTTATAAATGTTGAAGAATTATGCAAAATTTAATTAAACTTTGCGATTTGCAAAATGCAGACAAATAAATAAAATGATTTAAAATTACACTACACTACCAAATTCGTCATGACTTGAATTTTGTCTTTTTTAATTAATTTCGAATAACTATTTAAATTTTAAGTTAATAAAAATTAACAATTAAATATTTGAATTGACGAAGGTTAAATTTTAACAAAGAAATTATGACAAAGCAACTACAAGCTTTCAATTAATTTTAATTAATAACTGAATTTCAGGATAATTTTTCTTATTTATGCTTCCTGAAGTCCTTATTCTCGTTCATAAAAATTTATTCAACTGCGATTGAACAGTATAAAAGAAAATCTTGAAAGTGTAATATTAAAACACTTTACACTTTAGGGATGGGTTTTTCCGTAATTATTTAGTAATTTTGTAGTAAAATATTTCTAATAAATTTTTATATAGCACTAATTATCCTCCATTTTTTATTTATTATCAAATTTTAGGCTCCCAAAAATGTTTCTGGGGACGTACGACTCTTAAACCTCGAAAAAATAGGGGGAAAGCTGTCAAATTCGATACATTGTATCTCTGAAAAAATACATTTAACAAACTCACTTTTTTTCTAGAAAAATATCTATTCTTTCTGTTATAGAGCACAGATTTTCAAACATTAATATTTGTATGTATTTATTTGAGAGAATAATAAATATGGGTATAATTTTTTTAGAAAAAATTAGATAGTCACCTTACGCGCATGATTATGGATAAAATATTGGTCTAAACACAATATTTTGGGTATTTCAGTAATTCAAACAGTCTGTTTAAAAAATTGAACCACAATTTATTTACATATAAACTTAATTTCTATTTTATATAAAAATTTAAAATAAAGTGTTAAAAATAGTTAAAATTTCAACGTTTCTATCCCTCCTCCACACAAAACTTCTCTGATGAGAAAATGTACAAAAGTTGTGGTTCAATTTGTAGGACATAGCTTAATACATATTCAGTAAAAATTTTATGTAAAAATATTCAATAGCTCCTGAGATATTGTTCTCACATTATCAAAAAAACACATTTTAAGATACAGCGCTTTAAAGATAAGGCACTTTTCAACGTTTACGTTGAACAGCTAATACATATTCCTTCATAACTTCCATAATTATTGGAATTTTTAAGCGTATTGTTTTAAATTGTTCAGAAATAACTAGTGAATAATATTTTTTTTTTCAAAAAATCGAAAATTTTCCGAGATTTAACAAACGTATGTCCCCTTAAAAACCCGCTTCTAACATCTCGGGGCTATATTATCGACAGCCTCTTCTTCTTTTCATAAACCGCTTGAGCTTTGTTACTGCTCTTGGTCATATCGGAAAAACAGAACCTGATTTAAAAGACGTACTTAAGAAGTTTTCTCCCAAGAAAGACATACCGTTTTTCCCTGCATTCCCAATGAAGACTGAAAGCTTTGACAAATAAATAGTGTTCAATTGTTAATGGATTTAGATATTACGTCAAAGTTAAATAAATTAATGATTAAATTTATACAGAAAAAAGTTGGATATCTAAGGAAACACAGTTTTCGATAACTAATTAATTAAATTTTTAATTAATAGTCACGAAAACTCCACTAAAATCTTCTTCGTGCTTCTAAATTTGTGAGCAAAAATTGAAGAGAATCGATTCAGTATTGGATTTCTAGAGCGTACAAACTCTTTATCAATTTTCACTTTTATACAGACATTTTAATACAAAACCAGAGGGAGTCTCCCCTAAACTTTCTCGTATACTTTCTAAGTGGAGATTCGTCAAAATCTCGAGTTCGAATTTTTTGACGATTACAATACTTTCTCTTTGTATATTTCGTACACGAGAAAGTAAAAAAGGAAGAAAATACAGAAGAAACAGAAGAAGTAAACAATGGCTATAATAATACACCTTTTGCGCGCCAACGCAGCAACATCCAGTAATTGCACCAACAATATTGTCCATAATTGACTAACGAATTACTATAGAATCAAACAACAAAAATCATGCTTTAATAAAAAAATTAAAATATATTAAAAGAAAATCGTTAGAATGGAAGAAATGAAAGAGAACTCGAATGGCAAACGTTTGCAAAGGCCACTCGCCATCGGAGTTTTAATATGGATAAATTTTCTGCCAAGGAATGATTACATAGTCAAAAATTATTCCTTCTGTGGCCTGAATTTATCCAATAATTGAAATAAAGAAAGAAAAACTTAATAAAATTTTTATAACAAATCCAATAGATAGAATAGAAAAGTAAACAACGTTATCCTCTGCCGATACAAGTAAGAATGACGCTTTCGAGACATACCAGAACAAAATAAATTAGGTCTAGAGGCTAGCATATCTGGCTCTTTAATTTTTTAACTTTTAATTTTTGATATCTGTTGCTAAATTATTTCACTTGAACTTGTTCACTTTTATATGTACAGATGATTTGCCACAAGCCATTTAGGATTTGACAATTTCAGACTGTATTATCATAGTAAAGTGAAAACTATCATTGTTTAGTATCGTAAAATTAGCTGGCTTATGCGTGTAACTACAGAGTTTCAAAATAAATAAACTTTGGTGGTTATTTCTGAAAAAGCAACTTTTTAACAGTTGCTTGCTGAGCGGCATCATGTTAGCATTCTTTTCTATTTGAATTCAATATTTGATCCATCACATTTAAGTGACCTTACTTCTTTCATATACAACATATTCTTAAATAAACATTACAAATTATTAATAGTGCGAATAAAAATTATCTGTAATGTTCAGCAAAAGAATTTAAGCAGCAAAGAATTAGACCTACGAGAAATATAATCTTCGAACATTCCTAATTTAAAGACTTTTTCAAAATTCTTTTAATATCTATAAATGATTTGTATATAATTTGATATGAACACTAAATATTAGAGGACAATATATATTAATATAACAATACATACAAAATAAATTGTGTAATATGTATTTAAACAAAAAGATATATCCAGAAATAAAAGAAACTCTACTGAAATTGCTGGTTCCTAGAATAATGTACACTGAATAATTATAAAACAATATTCTTTTCTCATCATAATAAAGACTGAAATATAATTTACCTATTCGATTTTTTCGCAGTTCTGAGTTTAATTAACTTCCTTCATTTACATATTTCCACAGTTTTTTGAATTTATTCATTTGAGAGATATATTTACAAATTTATAGAGTAAATTCAATCACAAATTATTATGCTATTTTCTCATGATTAATATATTCAAATTGAGTTTTTGATATTCAAAAAACAGAATTCAGTTCAGAATGATTGACAGTTCAGTTTTATTTATTTATTTTTTTTTTTGAAATTTCGAAATAGTGAGTGGTTTTTAAGAATATTTACATAATGTATTATTGCTTTCTTTGAAAAATTGTTAACTTTTCCTAGAAACTTGGGAAATCATTGTTGACAATTAATTGCATCATTTCTGCCAAGTCTATGGTGGGACCAGATTGTTTTATTGCTTCTATTTTTCTATGAAATTCTTGAACCCCTCGAACTCTCTTTTCTAATTCTTCGACCTGGCATTTTTTGGCTAGGGAAATGATTTCAGAAAGGTTAGCTTCATGCAGATTATTTCCCAAAAAATAAGAGCATTTGTTTCTGAGATCCAACAACTGATAATAATCAGCTGCTTTGTACAAATCCAAAGCATTCGTAAAATCGAGATCTTCCACTGTGTCAGTGTAAATGTACTGCAACAGGCGGCACAAGGTATTTTCATCCATGTCTTCAATCTCAATAGTTTTCTGTACTATGTCGTTGTCCAAAATTTTCTCAAATACAGGACTCCTGGAGCAAAGTATATTCCTATGAACTGGATAACATTTTGTTCCTATCTTTAGACTGATGTCACTCATAGTTGTGTTGTCATACAAATGCTTCAAAGCAGTTCTCAATGTACAAGAATCTCTACAATAATCTGTGATATTTTTGCTCTTCTTGGAACAATTTGGTGAATCATAGTCATCAAAAGGATCATCACATACAGGATCATCTTCAAATTCTAATGGATTATTTTCGGCTGCTATATTTAACGAATCATTATCATCTACTTTATTAATAAGGTATTCTTCAAATTCTATTGGATTAGTTTCGGTGGCCATATTTGATGAATCATTGTCATCTACTTTATTAATAAGGTATTCTTCAAATTCTACTGGATTGTTTTCGGCAGCAAAATGTAGATCAAAACTCAGTAAATCAATGTTAAAAGTGGGTGGAACACCTGAGGAAACATTCGGTGTACAATATTCTATTCTGCTTGAAATGTTTCCAAATGGAATTTCGAAAGTACACCTCAAAAGTAAAGTGTCATTTGGTACAAGCAAATTCCTATTGGCCATTAGCTTACTTCTCGAAATCAAAGAACAAAATTTTAAACTTTTCTTCATGCATCCATTTTCAACATTGGATACAATCACTTTTCCATTAGCATCAAGTATTGATATTTCGCAACTGAAGGCATAATCTCTGCCTTCTCCAGTCACAAAATCAGCGTTTACATTTTCAAGTCCATAACTTCGTTTTAAGTATAAGATCAAAGCCATGGAAGGCCACATTGATGAAAAAGGCTTCAAAGTGTACACCTTGATTTCATCCGATGCAAGCATTTTGAAATCTTCTGCAGCAATACTATGCAATAAGCTGAACTCTTCTATAGCCCATACGAAGGATCTTCTGTAGGTCATCAATTTCGTTCAGCCATAGCAGAAGTCTCTTGTTAAAATTTCATATCCTCTTTTCCACATTCGAAACTGAACTGTAAGCTTGTTTTTTGGTATAAATTCGGCTCGTCTTTCCGAAAAGGCAGCACTTGTCAACAAGGTGACGTACAACTTAGACTCTTCGCTTCTCTTTGAAATTAACGGGGATCCATCATCAGGAAGAAGTGAGAACTCGTTACAATTGAAGAAATTTCCTGCAACAGGTTCTCATCGTCTGTTTGAAGCGTTTCTTCGTCTACTCGAAGCCGACAGCAAAAACAATTTCCTGCATTTTCAGAAACTTCACTTTCAACAATTTGTAAGTACCATGTCTCCTTCCTTATTGAGTGTGCGACGAACCGTGGGCTTTTTAAGTCGATAGGAGTCAGTTTAGGGACATTTTCTATAGTCCAGAGGCAAGTAAAGGGAACTCCTTTGTAGGCATCAGAAGTCGCAATCATAACTTTCAGTAAAAATATGTCTTCTATGATGAATACTGGATTATCGGAGCTCTTACATTTGAACTTCGTTCCATGATAGTACAGAAATCTGCGTAATCATGTATGTTATCAAAACAAAATGATGAGCAAAGTTTTTATTTTATGCAAGAATAATTGTTTGAATGATAAAAGATTACAAATAAAATTCTCCTCATTCCTTCGTTTGTCCAAAGAGAAATTTATCTTATATTCACTTCAGATTATACATTCAAAATTATCTCAGAATAATTTTGAAATGTTTCCTTGTTCATACATTACAATAGTTTTGGAATTCTTGATTTAATATGTTCACATTTCAAGAAAACAATTTTTGCTCGGTGCTGTAGAGTAATATTTGCTGTTATTTTCGTAAAAATATATTGATATATTATGAATTTTTAACTTTGAGAGTAAGATATATTCTCTTACCTACAGATTGGTATGATAGGTAGGCAGGTATTCAGGGTCTTTTTTAATTTTTTTAAAGGATTACATATTTGCCAGGTCTTTATATAGGCAGAGCCTACATAAAAAGAAGACAACCCTAAATGCAATGATAATGTACCAAAATAAACACTTAAAACATTCTATGACACTAGCAATAATATATATATATATATATATACTTCACCACCATAGGGATATTACTAGCGCTCCACACCACTAGACAGTAAAAACTCGCACAGTGAATTCACTGCCGTACTTCCGCTTTTTGTTAGATGTTGTTGGTGTATTTTGTCTCAAGGGTTGTAATTTGAAAGATCTTCAGCATATGATTCCATGGACCAACAGCTCAGATATTTGGTTATTCTTTGCTATGAATAACTAACTACCTTAGTCAATACACTTTTATCAATAACTATTTACTTTTATCAATAACTATTTACTTTTATCGATAACTATTTACTTTTATCTTATTTTTGTTAATCCCACTACAGAAATCAAAGTCTTTTAACATTTTCAATCGAGGCAGGTTGACGATCTCATCAACTGGCCTAAAATGCTTTTTTACTGTTTTCTGTTTTTGTTTATAAGGGTTTTTTATTTGTTTTGTATAAGTTTCTTGAGATACATGATCTACAAACTGTTCCATGTAAGGCCTATAGGCCTACAGGAAATATTTTAACAAGCTTAACTATGAAAGAGATGTTGGTTCAGAAAGAAACACAGAAGTCGTAAAAAGAACGTTTAAAGCAATAAAGACAAGAGTCCCGAGGTGTAAAAAAGACGTTGTTATAAGGTAACTAAAGTTTGATTCCCATAAAAAAAATAAAAGCCCCGAACTTCTGACACTCATGACGTTTAAACTTCCAAAGAAAGCATAATGTAGTGTCCTACGTGTAATGAGATCTATGTTGACACTCCATCAGAAGATTGGATTGAGTGTTGTAAATGCCACACAAGGTAACACGAGGGCTGTTGAAAGTTTGAAGGAGGATAATTTCTGTCTGAGTTTTGTAAATGAAAAACACTGGTTTTTGAGTTATAAATATTAATTTACTATGAGCAATAATTGAAAGCAAAATAACCTTTTCGTTACATACTAAGTAAGAAAAATACTTAACATTCTTTAATTAATTTGTGTTCTGCCTTATACTTCCTAAAAATAAAAATATATTCATTTTTTATCAGAACTCTCAATTTTTCCCCGATCCAGGGCAAGTTGACACATTTGCTTTATTTGTTTAATGACAAAATAACTTTGATCATATCAAAATAAAAATTTATACATTTAAGAACAACACAATAAAATATCAATCTAATAACTCATGGGAAGAAAAGAAATTTATCTCAAAAACTAAATTTATTAAAAAAACAGTTATCTGTTAACATCGTCAACTTACCCCGGTTTCCCGTACATTTAATACTGAACCGATGGACGGGCATGGAAATTAAATTCAAGAGACTTATAAATATTCAGATTTTGGGCTTCGTTTAAACATTTCTTATTTGAAAATTGCTCACTGTTGCTTTTTTCAATAAAACATTCTTGTTTCATGAAAAGCATTAAAAATCAAATTTCGAGGGACCGAGGGTTGCTTTGTTGGTGGGGTTTGGATGATATAGCGATGAGTCACTGTGACAACGAAAAGCAAGTTTCTTCTTTTATTAGCGCTAGTACGAAAATATAGTTGCATAAATAATAGATTTGTTAGTTCTGCTAGTTATTTCTAGATTCTGCTGTTTGCAATTGTCTTCCCCTTTATAAGTGTGTAAAAATATATTTACACTTTTACTTAAAAAATATATTTACACTTTTAAAAAATTACTAAAGGAAAGCAAAACAGAGGTATGCGCTTACTGTGTGTGTGTGTGTGTGTGTGTGTGTGTGTGTGTGTGTGCGTGTGGTATTATTGCGTGTGTGCGTGCGTGCGTGCGTGCGTGCGTGCGTGCGATGATATTATTATTATTATTATTATTATTATTGTGTGTATTGTGTGTGTGTGTGTGGCTGTGTGTATTGTGTGTGTGTATTATTGTGTGCGTGCGCGCGTATTGCTGCGGGTGTAGTGTGTGTGTGTGTGTGTGTGTGTTCTATCTTAAACTACTACTTGCTCTGAGCTCGCGAACCATTCTGCTTGCAAATGTATATGAGCCTTTAGATATCAACTTGGAAGTTGGTGGATGTTTTAATGGTTCCTTTTCATGTCATGTCCAGCTTTTTTCAACGATTCTAGCCAAACGCCACTCCATTTATAATACCACCAAAAGCACC
This sequence comes from Araneus ventricosus, assembly GCA_013235015.1. Lineage (NCBI taxonomy): Eukaryota > Metazoa > Arthropoda > Arachnida > Araneae > Araneidae > Araneus > Araneus ventricosus. Next base: position 7,160 of record BGPR01018163.1, on the reverse strand, counting down.
AATAATATCAAAAGATGTTTAATTGTAATTTTATTAATACTGATAAAAGCAGACATTTAATCATAGCTTTGTTAATATTAATAAAAGTAAACTTTTAATTGCAATATTGAGAATACTAATAGGAGCAGGGGCCTATGTAAATAATTCGCATTCGTCAAAAAATGACTAAGCCGTTAAAGACTTCGACACAGAGCAGATTAAGGATTTTTTGACGCGAGTCTACTGCTTTCTATTAGTTATACAGTGTGGTTATAAATTATTGGACCCATTTCAAATCTTAGTGAAAAAACTAATAATGTTACAACTACGATTGTTTTTTTTAATAAGAGCGCATTTTAAAAAGTTTTTTTCAGATAGGTAACGCGCCGTCATGGCGGTCTAGGTGATCGTAAACTATTGGACCCTTTATCTGCGAAAGTATTAAAGTTAGGAGAAAAATAAAAGCATATATTTGTAGGGAACTTTACGCTCTTTAATTTCTTAAATAAATTGTAATTCGAAAATTGAATAGTTTTCGAAATAATTAAGAAAAACTGAAAAAAAGGGAACCAGAAAACGCGCATCTGCTTCTGCTGATTGGTAGACATTGTATGTGGAAATCTTTCGCTGCAGCAAATTTAGAACCCCGTAATGGTACATCGCCTACCTAAAAAAACTTTATTTGCTCCCTCATTTAAAAAGTAAAAGAAATAAAAAGAGATACCGAAATTAGATATTTATTTGGGAGGATTAGATATTTATACCCTTATTTATACCCTTTTTTATTGAGAGGACTTTTATTCCTTCCCATGAAGCAAATCCAGAAATCTTCCACTAAATCTTCAAAAAGTTTTTCATGCTCATTTCTTTTTTATTAATTCTCAAGTCGCCTGTGGCGACCAGCTGATATGCCTAGGATCATTACGTGCCAAAATCATTTACGCAGCTTGGTCTTAATGGTCCCCTCAGTAAAATATTTTTAAACTTCTGATTTTGATAAATATGTAATTTATACTGTTTTAGAAACCTTCCCCTATTGCTGTTCATCGTGCTATGCACCTGCCAATTCTCTGAATCTGCAAGGCATAGTTGCAATTTTTTATGCCTTTCCTTTGTAAATACATAAGCACATAAAACTCAAAATAAAAATAATAAATCCAGGTCAAAAATATTTTATTAATAACGTCATTCGCCGTTTGGCGCCCCCGGTCTTTTCAGGTAGGTTGCGAAATCGCGCTTCCATTACTAGTCTATCTTTCACAAGCGGCAACTGCTCTTTTTAGTTATAAAATTATTTTCCTGCGTATCTTATTTTGCCGCCCATTTCATAGTACCGCCCGGGAGGACTGCTCCCCTCCTTAGCTAAGTTAATGTCTACCTGTCATCTCACATAAAATTTGTTCTTTAATCTAAAACAGGAAATGATTCAACTTCAATTAACATAATAACTTTCTTGCTGAATCGAAACGAGCTCATAAAATATATGAAGATAATAAATAAAATCATTAAAAATTTGAAGTATATTGTGTAATACCGAATATCCTTATAATTTTTGTAATCTGTTAGAGAATTTTTGTTTACTGATTAAATAAAAAAACTCAGTACACTACAATAAGAAAGCAAGACTTTAGTCTTTAAGAATGATAATAAATTTTTATATATCTAATTATGTTAGAGAAAAGAGCAATAGTGTTAAGAGATGCATGAACCAAAAAATATTTCATCATTGCTTATTTTCAAAGTTAAACTTTATCTGTAATTGCCACAAAACTTAATTTCTTTTAATTTATTAAAATAATGCTTTAAAAAAGAAATTTACACAATATGCAAAAATGCCAAATCTTCATACCTTGGCCATCAACAATAGAGGAAAAATTGTTTGTAACAATAATGAAAATGATTGGAATTTCTTTAGAGTAATGAAAAATATCGCTGAAATAAATAACGACAAATAATTATAGAATTATTTTTAAATTACGGAAGTACCTGTACTGCAAACAATTTGGTATCATAGAAACGACAATTTTTATAATTTTGAAATGGAGTAATAAAAGTCAAATGTTTTTGCATGATTTTCAATTATTTTAAATTCTAATTGTAATTTCAAAAAAGTCGCTTCAAGGTGCACGTTTCCACCCTTTAAAGTGTATTATTAATATAATAGCCCAGATCTCTCGGTAACGCTCTGACGTCACCAACAATAAAACTCGAGCCATAGCACTGCGAGACGTTAAACAGCATTATTTCAATGTTAGAGAACCTAAATTTCAGTAATTTTAAATTTGACAGTAATTATCGTTCTAATTTCGAATTTAATAGCTCTAAAATAATGAAATACAATTTTCTATCGATTGATATCAAATTTATCTCGCTATGATCAATAGTTTCCGAGAAATTTTAAATTATATTTATCATGTATTTCAAATTAATTTCCGTTTTTCAGTAGAAAGTAGTAAATTACGTGAGTGGTATATCATGCGCATGATATAGTTTAGACGCCACGATGCATCTAATTATTTATTGCAATCTTGATGATATAATTTGATAATATTTTTTGGCAACGTTTGACAAGCAGAGAAGTGCTTTGTTCTGAAACCAGATTTTCTATCTATCTAGATTATATCTATTAGATTTTCTAGATTTTTTTAAGACCAAAATGTTTTTTGAACAAAGAAATATGTAAATAATATGTAAATAAAAAATATATATTTCCTGTCATAAAGCATATGTTTATTTTATTTGTTTTCAATCAATGTTAAACATTTCTCTCGTATATATATCTATTTAAACACGCAAATTTGGCGGGAAATCTCTCGAGTGAAGAGGCAATTTGCACCCGTCATACCATGACGGTTTATTTTTCTAGTTTGTGTAATATTTAGTAACTCTAAATAAAACAGCATTAAACTACAGTGCGCCAGCATACACCTACACACACATTCCCCTTTATTATTAGTAGGGATTGTTAAATCTAGTTCTGTCCTGGACGGCTTATTCCTAAATGAGTCGCTCAAAAGCCAATGCGGTTAAGTCTAAATGTTTTTAATGCATTAATTTTTAAAATTTTTGGTTTATTAATTTGATGAGAAAAGTATATAAAGTCTTCTAGCGAAGCAACGAAAAAATCCTCTAATAACTAAAAAGAATATAATTAATTCCATTAAAATTTACTAAAATCATAAAATACCAAAAAATGGACTTAATCTCATTGGCTTCTGAGCGACTCAAATGTCATTCTCAATATTTGTTTTTATCTCATTCCTTTCTTTGAATATTTATTTATATCTTCTCCAAGTTTTACAACATGGATTCCAAAGGTTTTTTCGCAGATATCTATAATTTTTTCTAGCATAACACTTAAGAGGCAAAAATAATGCGAAAAGATCAACTTAACTTAAAAATACACATATTGTATAGCAACGGATTCGGAAACCCTCCGCGCTTTTGCGCATGTCCGGGAGGAGTTATTTTCATCAAAATAGGGAGAAAGTGAAGAATGGAAGGGGGATGTTTACATTTTGCTGAGAGTGATCTAACAAAGAACTCCGAAAATGCGCTCATATGACTCACTGCTTGACACCCCTTTCTGGTGTAAAATCGCCCAAAATTGGTAGTCTCGGAATCCGTTGCTGAACAGTACACTTTTTTAAGTCAATATATGAATATGAGGTTAAGATATTAGAATAAAAATTGTAATGCAATTCTAAATATTAGAAGTCATTTTTTTTGTTATTAAAAATTCTCCTTTTCCTGAAAGATGATAGTGATAAATTTTAAAATACACACACACACACACACACAATTCTTAAAAACTCACTTTTATTAGTGTATTAATATTAAATAAATATTTTAATTCTTTTCTTCTTTGTAGTCTTTAATTAATAATTAATTACTAATTAATATTAAATTAAAATTAATTACTATAAACTTTATGGAATATTGAAATCAGTTTTTCACAAAAGCACTAGCAGGAGGTACCTCTCGTACGGAAATAAAATTTAATAAAATCAATCGATTAACTGATAATAAAGCTCTGAAAATATCAAATAGTATACTTTCATCGAGAACACACAAGTACACAAAATTTCAAAAATGTTGCACGTTAGGAAGTGAATGAAATATAGATTATAATATTGCATCCTTACAAATATGAAACAAGTCAAGTTCAATAAAAGTTTGTAAAAACAAGTACAAATTAGTCAGCTTGACGTTCCATTTTGGGAGCTACCTGAGAGCTATTTCGAATGGTTCTCAAAAATTTAAGATTCCTACTCAAAATAAGAGATTAAGAATCTTCGTTCATTTAAGATATAAAGATTTCGATGTTTATCAGTGTTATTCTGGGATAAAAGAATAGGAGAATGAATTGAGTTTTACAAACTTAGCAAATTATATAACATGAAAAAATTTAGAAATTCAATAATTCGTTTACTAGGATTGAAATTGATAAATCGATGTGAATCTGTTACGCCGTAGATTAAAGTTTGTACAAAGTTGTTAAAACCACAAAAACATTTCACATCAATGACGTGGCAGCTCGTCCGTTAGGGCTACAGAGCTGTAGTCTCCACTGAAATTATTTTAAAAGCTTGTACTCTCGTTTTTATTCTAATTGGATTACTTTTCCACTTTGAGAGTTCAATGATCAACAAAAATGTAATAAAAACATAAAATGAAGATGGAAAATCAATCAACAATTAAAAGAGAGACATTCCAAAGCTGCAAAGAGGTTTGACCCTCCTAAGGATCAAAATTAGTGCACTGAGCAACGCTAAGCGCTCAATCGGAAGAAAAAAGCTACTACCTTTCCCTTTGAATTTAGATGCATTCGAGCTGCGACTTTTACATCTATTGTTTGGCGAGCAACTTCCGCCATCGCCTTCCTCATTTGGCTTTTTCTTTTTCGCTTTCTCTCAGTAGTCCAGTCATTAGGTAGTTTTTCAAATCATATTCTGGAGAAGTTGTCGTTTTTTGCTCCTTTATGTTTTTGGGGTGCTGATTATTAATCTGAGGTTTGCCACCAAAACTTTTTGTTGGAACTTTAGTTATAGCCAAAAAAATGAAAGAATTGTTTTTCCCAGTTTTTGCTTATAACTCAAAAACTATCAATTTTTGGTGCATCATCATTAGAAATCAAAATAATGAGAATAAAATTTCCTACAACTTATATCTATACACCTTTTGAGGAACTGCTTGTTTCTGAGCTGACGAGCCGCCATTGCATCAATGGCATAATATTTTTAAATTTGGATTTCGTAATTACGTGGCAACGGAATGTAAATTTCGAAATACGTAGAGTGAACTCTTTGCACCTCCGTATCAAAATTTGGAATATGAAATGTAAATTTTAGTTTGCTGAAGAGTGAAAATATTTTTGATTTAATTTTATGAGAGTGACTTTTGCTCTTTATCAAAATTAAAAGAAAATTTCGAATTTCTGTAATTAAGAATTTTTTGAAAATTATATTGTTAGTATTTAGGAATTTAAATGTGGTTGTCGTTGCAAAATGCCTTCATTTATAGTATTAATTTGCCTTTTATGATAGAGTTCTCGGATATAAAACTCATTTAGCTCATTATGAGTTTCTTAATGAGCTAAATGAGCTCATCGTACTTCTTAAGGCTTAAACACTATATATTTTGAAATTTTAATCAACCAGATAGGCATCGACTGCGTATAAATCAATCTGCGTATTTTACAGACGAGATTATGATGTTATAACTTGATCTTTGTTTTATATTTTTACTAGCTGATAAACTATGCGTTCTTCGTATGAAAATATTTTCTCGCCTAAAAATACTTATATATAAAATATTATTTTACACGAAATAATCTCATTGTCTCGGACTTTTATTTTAAGTTATAATGAGAATATCAGTAGCATCAAACAATTTTTAAATACCGTAGCTGCTAGAAAATTTCAGTCTGTAACAAACGATTTTTAAAACATAAATGAAAAATTATGAATGGCAAATAAATGAAATAATTTGAAATATCTATAACATTTTCGTTCAATTGGAATGACAACACTAAATTTAATAAAATTTCTTCTATAAATGGAAACAAAATTTTAATTGATAAAAAAATTAACTATTGAATTAATTGTCAAGAAACCCTTTCACAATCTTAATAGTATTCCTGAGAAAAATTTGAATAGAATCTATTCCTGATTTTGGATTTCTATAACGTACAAATTATTTATGAATTTTTACTTTCATATAAAAAGATTAGCAACAAGGTATTTAGAAACTGACAATTTTAAACAACCTTATTCTTGCGACTTGAAAACTATCGTTATTTATTGTAATAAATATTCTTATAACTTCAGAGTTTCAAAATAAATGAATAAACAAACTTAGCTGGCTGTTTCTTACAAAATTTTTAATTGTTGTTTTCAAAGTGACACGATGTTCGTATTCTTTTCTTTATTTCTCTCCCTTTAAATGGAATATTTGATCCATCACTTCTAAATCACTTACTTTTTCATATACAACATCACTTTAAAAACCTTACTTTCTTACAATATCTTTTAAATATATTACCATGCCTAATATACTTACTTCTATTACTATACCTAACAAATTATTAATACGACGAATGCAAATTATCTATGATATTCTATGAACGAATTTAAGAAGCAAAGTATTATATAGATCTGTTAGAAATATAATATTTTACACATTCAAAATTTTAGCATAATGATTTCTTAAATTCTTGTAATATCAATGAATAATTTGCATATGAATACTAAATATAATAGTACAATATATTATATCGATACAACAATATAAAGATAGTACAAATTTTATAATATATGAATATAGAGATATATCCAGAAATAAAAGAAATGCTTTGTCGTCTATCATTTTCCAGGTACCATATTTTAATCAACAGTTTCTTAGAATTTTGTACATTGAATAATAACAGAATCGTATTCTTTCTTCATTATAATAAAGATTTAAAGACAATTTATATCACTTTCACTTTTTTCTCAGTTCTGAATTTAATTAATTTATACAGTAAATTCAATAAATTATTAAACTATTTACTCCTAAATAACATGTTCAAATTCAGTTTCAGATATTCAAAAAACAAATTTCGGTTCCTAATAGTTAAAAATAAAGATATTTAGAGGGAATTCCAAATTAAAGAACAGTTTTTAATATGAATTTTCATTCAT
>BGPR01018162.1:0-31296 GCA_013235015.1 Araneus ventricosus | reverse complement strand
GACAGATCATTCTTAATACCGGGACCTAATTCGGAACATATCTCTGCAAATATTCCTCCAATTCCAATTTTTTGAAACTGCGTCACAAAAATTGGATTATTTGTTCAATCAAGAAGCGAGTACCTGTACCGCCCCATTTTCCTCCTCCTTACTTTCTCCCGTTTTTTGATTTCGGAGCAAATACTCATCTCTTTCTACTCCTTATAGGTATATAATCTACGAAAATGAACTTCCTTTCTTCGTAGAAATCAATGTATAATTTAATAAATCTAATTGTTTAGTATATTAAAGTTTTGCGATAGGATTTATGGCTGAGTGAATTCATATACTTGAAAGCGTTTGGTGTATTGGTAGATAATTTATTATTAATATTTACTTTAATTTAAGCAATCAAATTTCACAAGTTAAAAGTTAATGTTTTATCCTAAACATATCGTTAAATCTTATAGTGGCTATTAACTGAAATATACTAGAATTTTACTTCCTTACAAATTTGCTAATCAATTCATATAACATCATAACAATAACACAGATTCATTCCAGACACTCTTAAAATACCAACTGAGAAGCCAGAAAAAGTCATGAATGATCCAGGACACAAAATAAGGTATACTAAGCATTTTTATTACACTTCTTGATTATAACAAATTGCACAATTATACTTCTTGACTATAATTAATTATTACAAGCTTAATTACATTAATCTTGGCATATAATCATATATCTTAATAAAACACAAGCGCATGGTCATCTAGTTCTGAGTTAAATTTACCATACAAGAACTTTTTACGTTAACATGATTATCATAAGGAAGTTCCTCGTCCTAGGTGATCACCTAAATATTTAAGACAAGTTTCAAAACCTTAATTTTGAAGTTCAATTAAGACCATTTACAATCTAATCTTTTTCTAATTTTTACAATATCAAGCTTATCGACAATGAGCAATACAGAAATATAACATATTTAAACAAACACATATGTCTGGATCCTAGATTTCGCATTTACTCAATTTAGGATGGGTTATTAATTTTGTGAAAACATCTCTTAATAAAAGTTCAATGCACTCTAAATAAACCCACCACCAAAGTCTGAATCACTGTCTAACATTCTATAACCAAGAATTATTTTAACAAGTTGACCATATGGGAGACAAAAGGAAAAGTTTAAAATAAAAGGACTTATCTGATGTATCGCCACTGGAAGCGTCCCCCTGGGACATGTGAACAGATGTGGATTCTCCAACTTGTGATGATTCGGCGACAAGGATTTCAGATCGCTGTACGGGTTCCAGAACGTTTTCACACTTGAAGTAGCAACCGCTAAACACAGCCCTCGAACGTCATTACTTTCTTCTAACACCTAGGACTGCAATGTGTGATACTGAAGCCATCCCACACTTTTCCTCCACTTGAGATCTACTTGACTTTCCTAAACAGCTTCGGGCACATCAAACATAATCGTGAAAGTCTCTATTAATTCCGTAATCAAGCACACCGTCATGAGGTCTCAGTCGATTTTTCTCGCGTCATCGGCAAGCTATTCCCATCGTTCCAGCAAGGGCTCCTCGTTGCTAATCACTCAATTTTCTCCCGTCTCCCTCCTTCTTTTTTTCTCTCACTTTTCTCGCCTTATATTTTCAAGTCCTCTTTCCAGCAAAGATATCCACGCCTTCAAAAACCTCCCTCATGGGATAGGTCAGACAAATGCACGCCCATACTTATTTCGCTATTGGTCCGTCACCTCTATTTTTTATCCTCCCATTTGGTCAAGCTAACCCCTAGGTAATTATCTATATGTCACCAGAGGAATAAAGAAACGTAAAATTAATGACACTGCAGCAGTTCCAGCTGGGTCAAGTCGTCACCACCCGCAGGGTAGCATAACTTTGATTACAAAAGTCAATCCATCTGTCATCCCAACAGAAAGAAAGGTCCATTTGTGCGGAACCGAAGTATGTGTTCACCTCTTTAAAGGAGGTAATCCATCACCAACTATTGTCGTTGTCATTACCCAACTAGAAACGTCCGTCTTTAAGGAATACAATGCTTTCTCTTTCTTCTCATGCTACAAAGGAAGTCATCACACCTCTGCAGCTGTTGCAGCTTTTCACATAGAAAAAATACCACACATAGAAATTTCACTCATATGAATGGGGAGGGGGGAGGATGTGCAATAAAAGTATTTCATTACTCAGTTCAGCAAACCACAAGAATTTAGATAATTTAAACAACAGATTTTTCTGTTGTTAAGAAAATCACAACAGAAAAATTGGTTTGAAAAACGAAGAGGAGGTAAGTAATTTATACCCTTTATTACTAGTCAACAGATGAATAACAATAACAATATGACAGTATTTTGAATTACTGAGAAAATAAAATTATCCTATTCAAACTCCTTCCTAAAGTAATGAAAATTTCATAGAAGAATCATCAAAATTTTGTGATTGTCTAGAATTTATATTGAAACTTATCCTCTTTTGATATTATAAGTGACAGTCAGGAAATTTGCTTTTATACTTCTGTGCGTAGAGTAAATTATCGTAACTAGCAATTTTAACATTTCTCAGGAGTGTCCAAAGAAAGTTCAGATCGCAATATATTGCAATACATAATTTATTTTTTGAGAGATTTGAAATAATTTATTTGTTATCTGTTTTTCTCTTCTGCCTACAGCTACGACACCTTTTCCATCCGAAGATGATGTCAGGTAATGCAAAGACGATAAAAAAATCAGCAAGACGGTACTTAACACTTTCGACCCGATTATTGCATGATTAAAATTTTATTGTGGAAAGTACATTAATTTAAGAGTTACATAATAAATGAAGCCACAGATGAACCAGATGCTTGGGCACCCACAGTGCGCACACTTTGCCATAACCAAGATTTTTGTGATTACGCGATGCACAGATCTTAACTTATCGACAGTTCAACAGCAATTTCACGTGTGTTGATCCGAGAATTCTGCCGTATGAGCTCATACACGGCACTGTTGATCACAACGTGCACCTGCCCAGGGCGTGGAAAGTCCATGATGTTTACGCGTCCCGCCTCATAACGCTGACACCACCGGAATAAGGTGCACTGTGCGATGCACAGCTCTCCGTACACCTCTTTCATCCTGCGATAAATTTCTGAATCATGCTCCCCTTCTGCGCGGCGAAGAAATTCAATAACTGAAAATTGTGCTGATCTGGAGGAATCCATCATGCAACTAACTGCGGAAATAACTCTCCAGAATTGAAGATATTGATGCGAAGCCGTTAAGTTCCCAGGTGCAACTGGGAATACCACTACGCCATCTATCGGCTAGCACATTAATTCACAATGCCGATACAGCTAAGGTCTCCTTTTCATTTGCGCACATCTTATATCATCCGCAATCTGTTAACGTGACAAAGGTATTTTTCTCAACTGACTGAAAAATTCTTATATTGGAGTATTTTAATTTTATGCATGATTTATTTTCGTGTATTTTTAACTTTCTATTAATTACTTTTTGTCTCATTTCTCATCATACTCTTAAGATATATCACACTTTGAAGTGCATTCTTTTAATTATGAATTTATTAAATTTGCATTCCGTATTCAAGGTAACTGAGGGATAATTTGGGACGACCATCAGCACTCCTCTCGCCAAGTTTCCATACCACACCAACTGAGGAAGTTTAATCTCTAGAGATTCAACACCAGGCCGAAGAATATGATGAATTAGGGAATAGAGAAACCTACCGGTTTGAACCGAAAACCGATTTTTTTGTTTTGATTACCCTGTTTTTTTGGTTATTTTTTTGTCCCGGTTGTAACCAGTTATTTTTTTAAATCCAATAAAAGTGTAAAAATCGGGATCGGAAGAAAGGCTCGTTTTTTGGTTCGATAAGACTAACATTTATCAAGTTATGAAGATTTGAATTTCATCATCTTAGTCCAATCAACGACAGCCGCTTCCTCGAGGCGTCTGTTGGTTGGTGGATAACAGGAAGAGTCTTTATGAACAGGTAAATATTGGCCAATGGATTGATTTCCTGCGAATACAATATTAATAAAATGTTTTGTTTGTGAACGTCGTTTGTTTTTCTAGGAAAAAACCTAAAACCGGTTATTTTAGAAACGGGTTATTTTGAGCAGTTATAACTGTAAAGTCAAGGTCGAAAAGAAAACAGAATAATCGAAAACCGGTTATTTTAAAAACGGGTTATTTTGAGCGGTTATAACTGTAAAGTTAAGGTGGAAAAGAAAACAGAATAATCGAAAACCGGTTATTTTAAAAACGGGTTATTTTGAGCGGTTATAACTGTAAAGTTAAGGTGGAAAAGGAAACAGAATAATCGAAAACCGGTTATTTTAAAAACGGATTATTTTGAGCGGTTATAACTGTAAAGTTAAGGTGAAAAAACACAGAATAACCGAAAACCAGTTATTTTAAAAACGGTTTATTTTGAGCGGTTATAACTGTAAAGTTGAGGTGAAAAAACCCAGAATAACCGAAAACCATTTATTTTCGCAATAACCGCCATCCCTATGAAGAATCACCAGTCGAATCAGGCTTCAAAAACCGTGATACTTTGACACCGAAAACAAAACTTTTCCACTATGGCCTACATTTTAATATGATATATTAAATTGGAAGTTCTGAAATTTATTCAGATATATTTAAATTAAATCTGTTATGTATCGGGCCTAACTCCTTTAACTTATATGTGAATTTTTTAAAGTGCCAATAAGTTATTTGTGCAAGTACGCAACGTACAAAAAATGTAATATATATCTTGATCAATAAAATAACAAATAATACATCCAGGGCCTTAAGGTATCCGACTGGTTTAGAATCGTCGTTTTTGTTGAAATTATCAAAAAAATTTTTATGACTTAATTTTGCAGCCTGTTTAATCAGCTTTCTAAAAGTGTCTCACTTTTTACTCTACGTGAATTACAAATGGAGTTACAGCTGTTTTATTACCGAACTGTAAGCATTATTTTATGTTGCACGAAAACTTTAAATGCGTTTTCTGACAAATGATATTTTTGAGGAAAACTGTCGACCGTAACATTGATTTCTCAAAACGTTATTCAAGTATTGATATGAAATTTTCTGAGATTGTTTCCTGTAATATGCTTGATGTTTTCCTCTAAAAACTAAGGTCAATTTTAAAATCAAGTATTATTTTTGAGTGTTTAAATATAAACGAAAAGCATTTTTTATGAAAAATTACCAGTTTAGTAACTATGTTCAGCTATATCTCAAAACTATTTTGAAGTACAAGAAATATTTTAGAGCGTAACACAGATAACTGTCATAAAAATGTACTCCTACAAGGATTTATCTATATTTAGAATATGATTTTGTCTATGGCTGTTAGCGTAAGGCAAATATTTTAGTCATTTTTCTTCACATTTTTCAGTTTTTATTTAAAAAATATTATTTTGAATGCTTAATTTTACAATAATTTCACAGTTTTAAAACATATGCAGTTGAAAAATAACATTAAAAAAATATGTATAACTTATTTTTCAAAAGAATGTCTTCGAACACAGTCGGATACCTTAAATAAATATATTAAGCCAGGAGTTGAAAAAGAAGAATCATTGTGGGAAATGGTATATTTATCTTAATTTGAAATTCATTTGGTGAAAAAAGACATTTTTTTAAAAAAACTTTCGTCTTTATATCAATTCAAAAATAATTTTTTTAACATGTATATTTAATTTTTTGTCTTAAACAAAGACCTGATGAAATAAATATTCGTATTAAATTAACGAATCATGAAATATGTTTGGAAGAAAGCTTCATTAGTTAAGGCATTGAATATCAGAAAGGAAAAAAAAAGTCTTTCATTTCGAACGGAATATTTTTTTAAGTAATATCAGTTTTTTAAATTTTTTGTGCAATAAAAAGAAACATTATATGAAACATTTTCATTTATTCAGCATGCAGCTTATATTTGTGTTTCGAAATGCTATGCGTTTGGCGATTAAATTAAAAAAAGAACTTAAAAAATAAAAAAAGACATCAGAACATTAACTAAAAATATCATAAGTAGCAGAAAAATGCATTTTAGATACTAACTCACTGTACAAAAATTATCTCAAACTGGGTAAAAAATTTTAAAAATTCTGAGGTTTTAAATAGCGACATTCACTGAAAAGACAAGAAAAATTGAAAGAAACATAAAAAGGACTGTGTATAAAAAGTGAAATATTTTAAAGAAAATTAATTAGACTATGTTTTTATGTTGGTATCAGTGTTTATTCTTGACAAAATCGCATCAGTGAGTTTTGAGTTTCACTGAAAAAAATCAACCTTCTATTTTGACTCAAACTCTTTCTATGGTAAAGATTTAGCAACTAATTTGATAGAAAAATATTGGAAGTGGAAGGGATAATTTCAAAAATAAAATGCTAAATACAGCAGAATTAGTTTCTACCATTTTAAACTTTGCTAAAAAAAGTAAGTAAGTGGTATTACAAATTAAATAAAAGGTACAGCCATATGAAATTTCCATCTCTTTAGCCATTATCACTTTGAAAACTCGGTCTGTCAATGAATGTCTGAAATAGATTTCAGTTAGACAGAAAATGTGTCATACACTATTCCTGATGCTCCATGACGAATTTAGACTGTTTTTCACCAGTATATTGTTACGCAGCTGTAAGCCAATAAACCCCGACCTTGGCGACCATTGTGGCGACAAAACAAAGCTTCTAGAAAATTCAAGAAATTTGTCCCTAACTGTACTAGGAGCGGAGACATCAGGAACATTCGAGAGATTACTAAGTGGCGTCGCTTCCTGTTGGAAAAGGTATTAAAATCAAGCTCTTAAACAAAGAATCAGTTAGTTGGAGTTTAGAAAGCAGTGAAGTTGGTGAACTGATAGACATTGAGAGCTATTGAAAGTGCTGTGACTGATAATTTTTTACTGATCTGCATGTTTGAGTTATTAATTTACAAAAGTGCTACTTAGTTTTGTTACCTGTGCTACGTTTTGTTTTTCTGGAATATTCGTGAAATACAGAGTCTTTTATTTTTTATTATCCTGTTCATTGGGTTGTATTAAAGTACACTGACCAGACGATTTTTGTAACAATATTCTCGATTAACTAGCATTGACTAACTGCTTTCCAGAGTATTAAGATAAGGGTTGTAATAAATATGCAATCTGTTGTTCGTACCGGATCTGGAAAAAATTCAGAAATTTTCGTTATTGGTTGAGAAATTTTTTGTTTTTGTTCCTGTTGTTAAATTTCGAACATTGCGATATTTAGTGTTGCTTGTTTAGCGACAATACGACTAATGGTTTGACAAAATATTTACAGAGTTTTGATGTGGATGTATCAATTGCTCTAAGTGATAGGGCCACTATATGAAGAAAGGAATCTCTGAGAAAGATTCTGCGCGTGCGCATAACGAAACAATTTCAATATCTTATTCTCATATCCACGCAAAAATATTATCTCGTACAATAAAGTGGCGACACTCTGAAAATTATAATAGTTCTCAAGCGACCAGAACAAAATTACAAGTTATGCTTTTCAATTTATTTTCATTTTGATTCTTATGATTTGATGGAAAAGATTTGTATTATTTCATTTTTCATTTTGTGAGGATATCGTGCGATATTTTCAACGTGGATACGTCATTGTTTCTTGTCATTTCCGTTATAATACGGTTTTAAAACAGAAAAGAAGAAAAAACTGTCGAATTATAAAATTAACCAAAGAAATATTCTATTCAGGACAAATTTTTAAATTGAACAAGCGAGAATCAATAGGAAAAAGGAATTGCCTGTTAAGAGTATTTGGTTATGAACTGTATAAGACAGAGTAGTAATATGAAAAAAAGAATAGAAGCTAAGTTCGTTTGGAAGGCAAACGCAGCTACAAATGCTTACGTATCGGTTAGGCACAGAAAGCAAAGTTGCCAATGTCACTTCTTAGTCTCATTCTTATTTAAATTCGTAAAAACTATTATCCTAGTAGTAGAGACAGGCAGCTTGAGTAACACTGGTTATGAAAAGTTGCTGGATAATAAGCTAAACTCATCCTGGCTTTTTGCAGTGGAATTTCTATGAGATAGAGCGTTTCTTATTATTTTAGGAATGATGAAACATATAAGTTAAAAGAGGCATTTATTTGGACGACCACATTTAAGAACACATTTACAGATCACCACATTTCTATTTAAAGGGTTGATACTTGTCCTACATCTTATAGGTACAGTACCAGCAACAGCTTACATGGCACTGATGTCTCTTCGAGTAGAGAATGCTTAGAGAACCTACAAAATGACATACAAAGGACATACCAAAATGACATAGTAGAGACAAGTATATATACTCTGCTAATAATTAGTAGATCTACATATCAGATGAGGGAATCGAATAGACAACGTCATACGATTCCGATTAAATAGCTGCTAATATGGATGTCAAGTGACTAGCTCAAAGAAATGACGTAAAATTCTTAAAGAAAGAATGCTTCGAATCTTAGAGTAAAGGTACGAGAGACAATTTAGAAAAGATGCAAGCTTCGTAGCTTGAAATGCAGAATTTCCTAACAGTATCTATGGATACAAAATATGGAAACATCCCAGCTTAGTTTGGGAGTACATTTTTATAAAAGCGTTGTATCGTAAATTATGAATTCCTATATGGCACGCATTTGCCGAATGATATTCAGTTTTTTATCATTTAGTTTCTGCAGACAAATAGCAATAGTAGCAAATCCCAACTTATGACGGTAGAATCATTATTAAGATTCATTTAGAAGAAAAAAAAAATCTACATTAAAGTCCATTTAAACGTCTTTCAAGGTACTCATATAAGACGACGTATAATCGAAATTTTAAGAAACAACATTGATTATTACAAATTGAATGCTATTATAGCAAATTCATTTGAAAACAATAAAAATTTTTAAAGATAGTTCTAGTACTTCACTACATAGTATTGGAAACAATAATTAAATTTCAAAATTAAACTTTAGCACAAACGTGAAAAAAACTTTACTTTTGTTGTTTATCTTGAGTGCTAATCATATATTTCTTCTATACTTATAAAAGGCAATGTTTGTGTATGTGAGTGTGTGCGTTCTGCGTGTCTGCGTGCGATGTCCAGACGAATCTATCGCACTTACAACCTTGAAATTTGGAACACAGGTAGTCGTAATGGTGACTGAATGCACCTCGAAGCCGAAATTTTAAAATTTAATCTAGAAAATTTTTTTATTTAATGCTTTGTGTTGTTTTGGTTGATTTTTCGCACTAATTTCTCAATAGAATGGTTTTGAATAATTGTACGACAAAAATGGATACACCATCGGAAAGAGGACGCGATTTCCGTTCTAATGAAGATAGTTTTGAATTTGTAACGTAATTTACTGAATTTTGAGAAATTTTTAAAAAATAGTCGGTTTTGGCATCGGAATGTTATTTTTGTTTTTAAATGTGTTGCATCCGACTTTCTA
The DNA here is from genome assembly GCA_013235015.1 of Araneus ventricosus. NCBI lineage: Eukaryota > Metazoa > Arthropoda > Arachnida > Araneae > Araneidae > Araneus > Araneus ventricosus. The sequence continues at coordinate 21,834 of BGPR01018162.1, read as the reverse complement.
ATAACACTATTATTTTCAATTTTTTTCAGCTTATAACTAGAACGGTTCTGTCGGATTTAAAACAAGAACGGTTAAAATATCTTTTCAAGTATTTTTAAATTAATTTTTTTCTGGACAGTTGAGAGTTATTAATCGTGATCGAGTTCCTCGCGCGGCACTTCTTCGGAACGTTGCTGAGAATTTTGATTGGCGGACGCGCAGGATACGTCATGACCTTCAAGTGAATGAATTATTTCGATTATTATTTCCGGATTCAATTTTAATAATCTTGCTGTATAATAATCATTTTCAGGTTCCAATTTTGTAATATTGTTTTGGATTAACGTACTCTGTACTGTAGGGCGAAAAAAATAAGCAGGAAAATCAAATAGTGTGTATCTTTTGTTTTGATTTTGTTCTCAAAACTTTTTCATGTCATTGTGGGCGGATTTTTTTCATTCGTTTTGTTAAAGTGCTGATTCCAAGGGCAACGCCGTGCGCGTACTGCTAGTATTTTATATGAGATATGCATGCAGTCGGCAATTAATTTAAAAAATCTTAAAATAACAAGAAAGGAGAAATAATACTGAGGCAGAAAATTTGCGAATTTTAGAAAGGGAAGGGGAAACGATGTATAATAGAAGTTTTGCGTCGTGGAAACGAAATACTTTATCATTGCTATGGTTACGAATAAATCGAGATTGTGATGAAACGTCGTATAAATGATAATTGTAAAAAAATGCACTTATCAACTGAATACTGATGCTTAACTATGGTGTTTATATACCGAATCTACTGATATACTGTGTGTCCGTAAAGTCATGGTGCACTTTTGACCGGTCACAGGAAAGCAACGAAACAAGATAGACAGGTGACATCTTCACCAAATAAAAGGAAAACTCTCCAAGTTTGAATACCTGTTCGGCGCAGTTCGATGTGTGCTCCATTTGTTGCCCTACAAACACCTAAACGGTAGTCCAGTTCTTCCCACACACGGGTAAGGACGTCTGTTGTAACATAGTGAATAACGTCCGTGATTCTCTGTTTTAAATGATTAATGTCGTTGGTACGTTCACTGTATACATGTTGCTTCACATAACCCCACAAGTAAAAGTCTAATGACGTTATGTCCGGGGTCATGCCATGACACCATCCCTGCCTATCCACCACTGGGGAATGTTGTATCCAGAAACTCACGAACAATGTTGCCGTAGTGTTGAGGAGCGCAGTCCTGTTGAAAGATGAAACCTTCTGGAAATTTTGGAACTTCATACAACTACAACATGCCAAGGTAGATGTTTGACGCCACAGTCGGTGCGTGGTGTTGCGTCATCACGTGCGCGCGCACACCATTGCTCTACAGACACTCTTTGGGATACTGTCCAATGTAGCGCAAGATTCAAACTTTCGTTTCGTTTCTGTTCGCCACAACTAGCTTCAATAACTGCACCATGACTTTACGGACACACTGTATATCTACTGGAAACCTCATTCAAGTCTTTTCATATGCTTTCATTCTAAATGAAGTGTGAAGCATCATTCCTTTTTTTATCAGCTCGTTTCTCTTAGCAATTCTGAAAAAAAACCCTCCATGACGATGACTTACAGTAATTACGCATCTTCATATCTGTTCATCACTCAAAAGAGTTCCTTGCTTCCGTTTTCTGTAAAGAACAAAGGCAAAGCTGTTAATTAATCCTGGTTGATCAGTTCTTTGCGTTGGCCTTCAAAGCAACAAAAGTGAAAAAAATTACCGAAATTCCACTTAAACTTTATCCGTCTTCACTTTTTGCCATTTGACTTTTCTTTCGCAGCGTTTCAGTAGCATGATACAATTTTTTCATTCAGATATTTCCCATTGTTTATTACTTTGATTTCGAGCTTCAATGGGCAAGGAAAAAACAACCGCCTCGCAATTAGCTGTATTTTACTCATCAAAGGGCAACTCATTAAAGTAAGCCGTCTTCATTGCTCGCTCTCTTTACCAGATTACGGTTTTAATTAGTTTTTTCTTTATACTGTGTGCAGACGATATTTTTTCGGCGTTCTTCCGCTTATTTCGAACTCAAGTAAACAGATCGGTTGAAGAGAAAAGAGAATTTTCAATTTCTTTGACCTGCTGATCCTTTTTCTTTTCAGATATACATTTTTTAAAATAACTTGTTATGTAAAGAATGTATCTTGATGCTTTTGGATGAATCAAAGAATAAGGAAAGAGAAAGCGTATCGCGAAGAAGCAAAGATATGAAGATTGTATTGATTAGCCAAAGTGTTTTACATAATAATGTATGTTGATGCTTTTCGAGGAATCAAAGAATAAGTAAAGAGAAAGCGTATCGCGAAAAAGCAAAGATATGAAGATTGTATTGATTAGCCAAAGTTTTTTACGTAATAATGTATCTTGATGCTTTTCGAGGAATCAAAGAATAAGGAAAGAAAAAGCGTATCGCGAAAAAGCAAAGATATGAAGATTGTATTGATTAGCCGAAATTATTCCACTCAACTGAAAGTATAAAATTCTGCAACGAAAGTTGACGATTCTCAAGTGATTTGTCAGTTTGTTTGTCATAATTGCATAATTTCAGTCATAATTACCATTAACAAAATAATGCTTTAAAGTTTCAAATATTTCATGAAATAAAATGTAACTTTAAAAAACATTTTATATCTAGATTTTTCTTCGAACGCAAAAGCTTAAATTCATATTAGGTTATTGAAAAAAAGTTGCGATATTTTAAAACCAATTTCTTTCTGTTTTTAAGATACAAATAAAGGCTACAACAGTTTTATTTATTAAGGAAAATATTCAAAACAAAACATTATTATTAAAATTTTGTTAATTTCAACCATTAAATCTGGTTCAGTGAGAGATCTAAGTAGAAGCATTTTATCAGACAAAAGAAAACCAAATAAAAAAAAATGCTTTTGTCACAGACAACGGAATTTCATTTGTTAAAATGATTGATAGCGGTAAAAAGCATTTTGCTAGACGAATTCAAGTTACAATATCTTTCTGTCGATACCTTTAGATTTTGGAGGATTAATCTTTTATTTTGGTCGTCTGAGAAAAGGCATCGTTTTGTTATGGCGAAGCCTTTTTCCTGTCCTTTGTGCTTTATTATCGGCATTTAGTCAACAAGAAGATTGTAAAAGAATCCATTTTTTCCTGTTCTGTCATATCATTCTTTACGTGAGGCGGGAAAAACAGTTTTTATTCACCTTTTCCGGCCAACAGAAATAACAGAGAAACATTAAAAAAATCTTTAAAAAAAATGGGCCAAAGCAAAAATAATGCTTGAAAAACGTCCCGCCCTTGCAGAGATGATTGAAAAGTCGAATGGGGTTGGCTCTGGAGTGGCGACGAACGCATTATCAGTCGGGATGCAGAAAGCGCGGAACGAGAAACACGCGCAGAGAGGAATTACACGCATAGAGAAAAAATGTCATGTATTTCCGATTCTTCGTATTGTTCGCTGAAAACCTGCCGCAGAGGGATTCGCAAAATTAATCGATTCCCTCAAACCGATATGACAACTGCCCAAACAAGCCGATTATCGCACGGTTGCAGGTAAAATCGAGGTGTACAAGCGTTAAGTTTTGTGACGATGTCTGCCTTCCAGAAGTCGTTTATTCAATTCCTACTATAGTTCACACTCTCCCTATATATTATATATATATATATATATATCTTGTTCAAATTTTGCAATCGATTTTAAACTAACTTCCCGATGAGCTGGAGACTTGAAACTTTAATCATAACTACGAAATAGATGAAAATGCAATATTAATTCGCTTTCTTGTCTGTCTGTTTGTCTGTCATTTAGATTCTGCATGACGCATGCGCAGTACGTTTTTCATTATATCTCGAAAACTATTAACATTACAGACTTGGTTCTTGAGTATATGGATGGCCCATGGGATCATCGAAGCACCTCCATATTTCAACCATATCTTTGCGCATGCGCAGTACATTTTTCATTATATTTCGAATCACCTAATTAGGAATTGACTTTAAAAAAATTATATTACTTGTTTTCCGAATACGGTTCTGTAAAAATATTTTTCTTGGTGTGGCAGCACTTTATTTAATAATATTTCTCGATAAACAGTTCTCACGAGAGCTTTGAGACGAAGCTTGACTTCTCAAACCCTTTCACCACTGTCGTAGGCCATCCAAAATGTATTTCTGTTTGAAATGAAGAACTTAATTTTAAATCCATGTGTTTTGGATCGTAGGAAACAAACTTGGAAGGCTCTAGTATGGAGATATATCTTTTAGAAATCGAGTTAAGAAATTTGTTTAATTTTTTAAAAACCTTTCATGCTGATAGAGTTTTATGATAATTTCACAGAGTTATAACGAACTGATTATTTATAATTTTTTATAAAGTACCGGGAATCTATGATAATAATCTTGTGTATCGATGTTTAACATTATATGTTTAATCAAATATTTATCATTATATTTTATTTTTCCCCTTTCTAACAGCCTTATTTAGTTAAAATTGGATGTCAGCTCATTCCTTTATTTCTGTCGTGTACTTGGTAGATAAGTTCGCATATGTTTTGGATTCCGTATACATTTATTAATAAATATGTTTTTTATTATTTATTCTATTTAAGGTTAAATATGTGCACCTTTAGGCTCAAGTCTCTATTTATTGGTAATTTTAAAATATGGTGTTGTTTTAGTATTTGTGTTTCATCTGTATCATGTTTTGCATCTCTTGTGAATAAATAAGTTGGAAAAGCGAAACAAGGCCATTCATTTTGTGCCACAAGAATAAAATGAACCTGGGCAAAGCCGAGCTAAAAAGGTTCCACACAGTTCAATCGCTTCATGACAAAATTATGTTTGCAGGCACTCTTATGTATCTACAACTTATCTGTATCAATCAAATACAGGAATCATAAACTCATTAATCCTCCTTTATTTTGATTTTTTTCTTATGATTCTGTATCTTCTATGGTTTATGACTGATCTCGTTCTAATATACGATTCTTTATTTTCGAACAGTGCTTAAAAAGAATTTGTTCTGCTGTGTATCTTACAGAAGAAATAGAATTTTTAAGTTTGCAGGAATTGCGAAAACATAAGAAGAAGTTTATCATAACAATGAAAATTCGTAGATGATGTATACAGGGTGTTCGAGAATTGTGAGTCACATTTAAAAAATTAATAAAATCTTAAAAAACAATGTGACAATCACAGTTTTTTTAGATGAGAAAGCAAATAAAAAAGTTTTATTTCAGATAGCTAGCGTGGCGTTACGGCGTTCTAAATTTGCTACAGCGAGAGAATTTTGTACGCAATGGCTGCCAACTGGCAGGAACCGATGCGCGTTTTCTGGTTTCCCTTTTTTAGTTTTTCTTGAATATCTCAAAAAATATTCAGTTTTCACGCAACATCTGAATTACGAATTAAAGAGAGTAAAATTCCCTACGTATACATGATTTTATGTTTCTTCTATTTTTAATATTTTCGCAGATAATGGCTCGAAAAAATGGGAAATTTTCTATAATTTACGGCTACCTAGACCACAGTAACGGTGCGTTTCCTATCCGATTTTTTTTTTGAAATGCGGTGTTATGAAAAAAACCCGTAGTTGTAGCATTATTAGTTTTTTTTTATTAATTTTTAAAATTTTTGTCCCAGAATACTCGGACAAACTGTACATGTTCATTCATTCCGAAAAACTTCTCAAGAACCCGACTTCGACTCCTAATGCGTTTCATATGTGATGAGAGTTTCTACAATCTCATCGTAGAGGATAATAATTGAGCACTCATCCACCCAGACTGACACACACTTCCGGCTATTTATGAGTTTTTCCCCTCTACGTATTTTTTTTCTATTTTGCATTGTTTTCTATGCTGTTCTGTCCATTGTATGTTTCTTTTTCATTTTCATTTGTTCTTGTACCTGTTACTTGTTTTTGTCCCTTCTTAAAAAATAAAATTCACCTCCATCCATCCAAACCGGAAAAGAGCCAAATGGCTCTAAACACGGGGATGCAGGTGGTGTAATGTAATGTATATATTCATTCGTTTGCACAAAAGGTCTCAGAATTGTATATACAAAGAAATATTTTTGTATTAAGATTAAAAATGTTATATAAGATTCATTTTAATTATTTTCAGTCATTGAATATTAATATTTTTTTAATTATTTTATCCATCCGTGATTTGTGATACCTCTTCATATCTGATAAATTTGAATGAATTATCCATTTTATCACATTTATTCCGTTCACGGCTATGTAAGGTATTATTGATATTAACCGATTAATCATTTAAACCTTAAGATGCGCATTCTATCAAATCCGCCAAGTTCTTTTATGTCAACGCTCAAAACCCAACAGCACTCAAAAAACCCTGAAATTACAAAGACGAATTTATTAACAGTATCAACTCCAACGAAGGCCACAATTTTAAGGGGATATAAAAACCCAGGTGAAGATGCTTTCGTGATCAATTCGATCAGAATATCCTAAATTTTAACTAGAGCTGAAAGCACGAACATTGCCTCACCTTTAACCACTCGAATGTAAAAAAAGATATTAAATTCTTTAAAGGTTGGAAACAATAAAAGATTCGACGTCGTCTAAAATAAATTTTAACCTCAAATGCAGACTCCAATTTTTACAGTCGCTCGTAACTTTTTAAAGTTTGAGCCCACTTTTCTCTTTCGTCGACGAAATTTAATAGACTTTATCTTCTGTCCATTCTTAGTTGCAAGATCTCAACCCGGTGCTTAGGGAGAGACATGTGTCCGGAGTTGATTGGCCAGTGACGTCATAGCAGATGCTTTAAGAGGTCATCATTGGAGCTTTTATTTCCGTAGCTGGTAGTGTCTGTCCAATGGGTCGTTGGTCCTTCTCCCCATTTTATTTATATAAGAAAACTGTTTTAAGGCACACTATTAGAGAATATTTGATGCCTTAGTTCAATATTAAAAGGATCGAAAGATTTTGGTGGTTAGCCGCATTTGGAACGAAGCCTACTCAGGAAAGGGCAAAACACCTCCACTGCAATATTTGTTTATACCTTTTTCAACGCACACTGTACTGCTTGTTCCGTCATACAACCTGCCTACCGTATATTTAACTCTTTTACCTATTCAAATCCTGCAGATAATCATTTGTAAAAGAACTTTTTTACCAGGCACTTAATTGTTTACGAAATGTGTATCTTAAAAAGAATCTCTTAAGAATACTTAAGCTATCTTTGGCATTTTGAGACTTTTTTTTAATTTTTTGTTATCGCTGTATTTCATGGCCAGAATGTGTGGCCAAAGCGTATCGTATATGCATTTGCCATGCGATGTTAACTTTTTCAGTTTGAAAACAACGTTAGATTTGCTTTTGCAAATAGATATGCATAGAGGACCGTCATGCGAACTAACATTTAAATGTTGGTGAGCTTAGTTATCTTACCAAGTAATATATTTTATTGTATCCTCTTACACAGCAGACATTATTATTAAGAGTCAGAATAAAAGAAAGTCGTATGAAGACGATGAGTTGATGAAGCTGAAAGCGGAATTCAATAATGTTAACGTAGACTACGTTCCTCCCATTGGGGTCTCAGGAAGGAATTTGATTAACTCGCCAGAACGCCACAAAGCTTTGTATGGGAGATCCTCTATATCTCGGTAACTACATGTGTTAAAAACATAAGTATTGTCTTATTTTAGAGATAAAGGGTAACAACAGGAGTTACAGAAAAATTTTTAAAATCGGAATTGTAGTTCAGCGAGAACTGAGTCGCTGACGCATGAGTTGGTGACGCGATCCTCTATATTTTAATAATTTACAAGAAACTTCGAGAAACAAAAGAGTCACGCGAGTAAAGCAGTCCTACGCCTTTAACATCAGCGGCTGTTTGAAAAGACAGCCTCCCATCATTTTTTTTATCATTTCCTTTGAGTGGAATTTTTCATCCTGAATTTTGAAAGAAAAAAATATTTCCGTTCCAAAAGCTTCCAAGCTAAAACCTGGAATTATAAAATAACTAGATGATCCCGCGTAAAGCATCTTCGCTTGGTTACACGCATGCCATGGTTTTCCTGACGCTTCTAGAGCCAAACCGGCGATTCAGTGCTCCAAGAAAATTCGTCATGACCAAAGAAGTCGCCAGGTGGTGTGCGCATAACTGAAAAATGCTTTTAGAGCCAAACCGGCGATTCAGTGCTCCAAGAAAATTCGTCATGACCAAAGAAGTCGCCAAGTGGTGTGCGCATAACTGTTGGCATGTTGTGAGTGTAAATTACAGAGTAACGCAGATAACAGGCAGTTTAAAATACAAAATAGCTTTAATCCAGTTTACTTAAAAAAAGAAACATGCTGCTGTCTTGCAGCTTACACACTCACTGACAGCCATCCATTCGACCGCTTGCTTAAAAACACAAATGAACAATATATATAGATTGTAACAACCAATCAACTTCGACTAGTGCCGTAACTTCGGCTACGTCATGAAATAAACCAATGAGATGCTTTTCATTCAGCGACTGAACAATTTCATTTGAATCTCCAACATTCGGCCCCATGAGTCACTGAATCCTTTTAAAATATAACCTTTATTACTGTAATAAATTTCTCTTTTACAAGAGGTTTTATTAAGAAATCGGCCAAATGTTTCTTAGAATTTAGATAATTTAGTTCATTTATTTTTCATATAATAATTTTCAAACAAATTTATATTTTATGTCAATATGTTTAGTTTTACTATTCTCAATATTATTTTTCGAAAAATGGATAGCTGCTTGGTTGTCACAACACAATTCCGGCATTCTGAAATCAAATAAATTAAGTTCTTTTAAAATTTTAGAATACCAAATAATACATTTTACACTTTTTGTTAGTGCTATAAATTCAGCTTCCATTGAGCTTAAAACAATACATTTTTGCTTCTGTGATTTCCATGTTATTGGTACATTTCCAAATAACATAATGTGTCCACTGGTAGAATGTCTATCATGTAACTTGCATCCCCAGCTAGAATCTGAATACATAGTTAACCTAGTATTATGAGTATCCGAAAGATTTATTATATAATACATTGTATTAAACACATAATTTAAAATATCAACAACAATAGTCCAATGATGATACGTATATCTATTACAAAATTATGACATTGTGTTTACAGCAAATGCAATATCTGGCCAAAATATTATAATTAAAATTTTGTTCATTTCAACCATTAAATCTCTTTCAGTGAGAGATCGAAGTGGAAGCATTTTATCAGACAAAAGGAAACAAAATAAAAAAAAAATGCTTTTGTCACAGACAACGGAATTTCATTTGTTAAAATGATTGATAGCGGTAAAAAGCATTTTCCTAGACGAATTCAAGTTACAATATCTTTCTGTCGATACCTTTAGATTTTGGAGGATTAATCTTTTATTTTGGTCGTCTGAGAAAAGGCATCTTTTTGTTATGGCGAAGCCTTTATCTTGTCCTTTTGTGCTTTATTTAACGGCATTTAACAACAAGATTGTAAAAGGATCCCTTTTTTCCTGTTCTGTCATGTCATTCTTCACGTGAGGCGGGAAAAACAGTTTTTATTCACCTTTTCCGCACAACAGAAATAATACAGAAACATTAAAAAAACTTGAAGAAAAAAATGGGCCAAAGCAAAAATAATGCTTGAAAAACGTCCCGCCCTTGCAGAGATGATTGAAAAGTCGAATGGGGTTGGCTCTGGAGTGGCGGCGGACGCATTATCAGTCGGGATGCAGGAAGCGCGGAAAGAGAAACACGCACAGAGAGGAATTACACGCATAGAGAAAAAATGTCATGTATTTCCGATTCTTTGTATTGTTCGCTGAAAACCTGCCGCAGAGGGACTCGCAAGATTAATCGATTCCCTCAAACCGATATGACAACTGCCCAAACAAGCCGATTATCGCACGGTTGCAGGTAAAATCGAGGTGTGCAAGCGTTAAGTTTTGTGATGATGTCTGCCTTCCAGAAGTCGTTTATTCAATTCCTACTATAGTTCACACTCTCCCTATATATTATATATATATATATATATATCTTGTTCAAATTTTGCAATCGATTTTAAACTAACTTCCCGATGAGCTGGAGACTTGAAACTTTAATCATAGCTACGAAATAGATGACAATGCAATATTAATTCGCTTCTTGTCTGTCTGTTTGTCTGTCATTTCATATTTTGCATGACGCATGCGCAGTACGTTTTTCATTATATCTCGAAAACTATTAATATTATAGATTTGGTTCTTTTGTATCTGGATGGCCCATGGGATCTTCAAAGCACCCCCATATATTAGCCATATCTTTGCGCATGCGCAGTACGTTTTTCATCACATCTCGAAAACTGTTGACAATACAGACTTGGTTCTTGGATATATGGTTGGCCCATGGTATCATCGAAGCACTTCCATATTTTAGCCATATCTTTGCGCATGCGCAGTACATTTTTCATTATATTTCGAATCACCTAAGTAGGAATTGACTTTAAAAAAATTATATTACTTGTTTTCCGAATACGGTTCTGTAAAAATATTTTTCTCGGTGTGGCAGGACTTAATTTAATAATAATTTTCGATAAACAGCTCTCACAAGAGCTTTGAGACAAAGCTTGAATTCCCAAACCTTTTCACCATGGTCGTAGTACACCCAAAATGTATTTCTGTTTGAATGAAGAGCCTAAATAAAAATCCATGTGTTTTGGATCGTAGGCAACAAACTTGGAAGACTCTAGCATGCAGATACATCGTTTAGAAATCTATTTAAGAAATTTGTTTAATTTTCTTAAAACCTTTCATACTGATAGTTTTATGATAATTTCACAGAGTTATAACTATCTAATTATTCCTAATTTGTTATAAAGTACCTGAAATCTATAATCTATATCTTAATTATCCATGTTTAACATTATATGATCAAGCAAATATTTATATTTATATTTTATTTCTCCCCTTTCTAACAGCCTTCTTTTAATTAAAATTGGATGGAAACTCATTCCTTTATTTCTGTCTTGTATTTGGTAGATAAGTTCGAGTATGTTTTGGATTCCGTATACATTTATTAATAAATATGTTTTTTTATGATTTATTCTATTTATGTTTAAATATGTGCACTGTTAGGCACAAGTCGCTATTTATTGGTAATTTTAACATATGGATTTGTTTTGGTATTTGCGATTCATCTGTATCATGTTTCGCATTTCTTGTGAACAAACAAGTTGGAAAAAGGAAACGAGCATTCATTTAGTGCCAAAAGAACAAAATGAACCTAGGCAAAGCCGAGTTGAAAAGGTTCCACACAGTTCAATCGCTTCATGACAAAATTATGTTTGCAGGCTTTCTTATGTTTCTACAACTTATCTGTATCAATCAAATACAGGAATTATAAACTCATTAATCCTCCTTTATTTTGATTTTTCTCTTATGGATCTGTATATGCTATGGTTTATGACTGATCTCGTTTTAATATCCAATTCTTTATCTTCGAACAGTTCTTAAAAAGAATTTGTTTTGCTTTGTATCTTATAGAAGAAACGGAATTTATAAGTTTGCAGGAATTACGAAAACATTAAAAGAAGATTATCATAACTAGGAAAATTGGTAGATGATATATACAGGGTGTTCGAGAACTGTGGGCCACATTTAAAAAATTAATAAAATATTAAAAAATAATGTGACAACCACGGTTTTTTAGATGACAGAACAAACAAAAAAAGTTTTATTTCAGATAGCTAACGCGGTGTTACGACGTTCGAAATGTGCTACAGCGTGAGAATTCCGTACGCAATGGCTACCAATTGGCAGAAACCGATGAGCGTTTTCTGGTTTCCTTTTTTTAGTTTTTCTTGAATATCTCAAAAAATATTCAGTTTTCACACAACATGTGAATTACGAATCAAAGAGCGTAAAATTCCCTACATTTACATGATTTTATGTTTCTTCTAGTTTTAATATTTTGGCAGATAATGGCTCTAAAAAATGGGAGATTTTCAATAATTTACATCTACCTAGACAACAGTAACGACAAGTTTCCTATCCGAAAAAATTTTTTGAAATGCGCTCTCATAAAAAATCCCATAGTTGTAACATTATTAGTTTTTTCTATTAATTTTTTAAATGTGTCCCAGAATACTCGAACAAACTGTATATATTCATTCGTTTGCACAAAAGTTCTCAGATTTTTATATACAAAGAAATATTCTTGTATTAAGATTAAAAATAGTATATAAAATTTATTTTAACTATTTTCAGTAATTGAAAATTAATATTTTTTAAATTATTTTATCCCTCAGTGATTTGTGATACCTCTACATATCTGATAAATTTGAATGAATTATCCATTTTATCACATTTATTCCGTTCGCGGCTATGTAAGGTATTATTGATATTAACCGATTAATCATTTCAAAATTAATATACGCATTCTATCAAATCCGCCAAGTTCTTTTATGTCAACGCTCAAAACCCAACAGCAATAAAAAACCCTGAAATTACAAAGACGAGTTTATTAACAGTATCAACTCCAACGAATGCCACAATTTTATGGAGATATAAAAACACAGGTGAAGATGCTTTCGTGATCAATTCGATCAGAATGTCCTAAATTTTAACGAGAGCTGAAAGCACGAACAGTGCCTCACTTTTAAACACTCGAATGTAGAAAAAGAGATTAATTTCTTTGAAGGTTGAAAACAATAAAAGATTCGACGCCGTCTAAAATAAACTTTTAACCTCAAATGCAGACTCCAATTTTTACAGCCGCTCGTAACTTTTTAATGTTTGAGCCCACTTTTCTCTTTCGTCGACGAAATTTAATAGACTTTATCTTTTGTTTATTCTTAGTTGGAGATCTCAACCCGGTGCTTAGGGAGAGACATGTGTCCGGAGCTGATTGGCCAGTGACGTCATAACAGATGCTTTAAGAGGCCATCATTGGAGCTCTTATTTCCGAAGCTGGTAGTGTCTGTCTAATGGGTCGTTGGTCCTCCCCCCATTTTATTTATATAAGATGACTGTTTCAAGGTACGCTATTTGTGAATGAAAGAGCTTTCCAGCTTCCTTGATGCCTTAGTTCAATATTAAAAGATTTTGGTGATTAGCCGCATTTGGAACGAAACTTACTCAGGAAAGAACAAATCACCTCCACAGCGATATTTGTTTATACCTTTTGCAATGCACACTGTACTGCTTGTTCCGTCATACAACCTGCCTACCGTATATTAAATTCTTTTACCAATTGAAACCGTGCAGATGATCATTTGTAAAAGAACTTTTATCAGTCACTTAATTGTTTACGAAATGTGTATCTTCAAAAGATTTTCTTAAAGATATCTAAGCTATCTTTGGCAATTTGAGACTTTTTTTTAACTATTTGTTATCGATGCATTTCATGGGCAGAATGTATGGCCAAAACTATCCTTACTTTCACATAACGTGCGATGTTAGCTTTTTCAGTTTAAAATCAGTGTTAGATTTGCTTTTACAAATAGATATGCATAGATGACCATCATTCGAACTAACAATAAAATGCTGGTGAACTTAGTTGTTTTATTAAATAATATATTTTATTGTATCCTCTCATACAGCAGACATTATTATTAAGAGTCACAATAAAAGAAGGTCGTCTGGAAACGATGAGTTGATGATAATTGAAGCAGAATTCAATGATTTTTTGATCATTTCCTTTGAGTGGAATGTTTCATCATAAATTTTGAAAGAAAAAAATATTTCCGTTCCAAAAACTTCCAAGCCTAGTGTAGACAAACGCTAAAGTTGAACAGTTAAGCTAGCTTTAAAATTGCATTTTTTAAAGTAGAGTCATCAAAATTTTAGATCTGGAAATTGATATCGAGAATCAACAACAGATATATGAATTAAAAGAATGAATCTCGTGTATTTCGTTTATTTTATGAGTGTTAATCATGAACAACTGATACATTTTTCAGTATTTGTTTGAAAATGTTACAAAAGAAATCCCGTACCTGAGATACACAGGACGGTCACAAATTATTGGATCCATTTCAAAAATTAATAATAAAAAAACTAATTATGTTACAAGTACGGCCTTTTTCTAATTAGAGCTGTGGTTTAGGAGGTCGTAAATTATTGGATACCTCCAATTTTTGAGAGCCATTATCTGCGAAACTATTAAAGCTAGAAGAAAAATAAAAACATATATGTGTAGGGAATTTTACACTCTTTAATTTGTTAAATCAATTGAAATTCTAAAACTGATTAGGTTCTGAGATATTAAGGAAAAAATGAAACCAGAAAACACTCATCGGCTTCTGCTGATCAGTAGCCATTGCAAATGAAAATCTCTCGTTGTAGCTAATTTAGAACTCCATCATGGTTTGCCACCTATCTGAAAAAATCTTTTTTATTTGCTGTCAAATTTAATAAAAACGCAGTTGTAACAATATTAGGTTTTTATTAATTTTTGAAATGGGCTCAAAAAGTTATGACCACCCTGCATATAGATCGCTCTCGTAAAGAAATTAGGCTTATCGGAACAATCCATTATTTTCAGAACAGATTTTCAGCTATATTCCTTTAATTTTATAGAATCTTCTTATCAGAAAGTTATTTTCGTCATAGATAACACGACTATATGTTACTACAAAGGGAATACTTTTGGCATTGATATTATAGGACAATTAATCATCAATAACTTTTTTCAAATTTTTTTATGTTACCACTTTTTATATTCCAGTTCTTATTTTTACAAAATTCTTATTCCATCTGATTATTTATTTAAACTCAATTGAAAATTTAAAATGTTAAAATTGAGTCAACAACTAACCGTTCTAATAAAATGAAATAAATAATAAAAAATATAATAAAACGGGATAAAAAATAATATTTATAATAAGTTAAATACACCTGCCGCTACAATATGACTGAAAAATAACGTGTTTTCATATCCAAATATGGTTTATAAATAAATTATTTGCATTTATTCGTTGATAATTTGTTTGTAATTCTCCCTTCAAGCATTTTTTATTTCGTTTTATAATATTTACATATTTTGTTACTTCCATAAATTTTTATTGAATTTTTCATTCATCAGCATATGTGTTAACAGTAGTTGTTATATATGTGGAAAACGAGTTTTAAAAATTTATTTTAAGTTATCAAGCAACCACTTGTGATGAAAAAATCAATCTGAATTTAATTCAAACGAAAAGAATCTACTAACTATGTTTTATATTTTATAATCTAGAATCACGTATACTAAAAGATGACTGTCATAGAACTGGTAGATAATTTTGAGCAGAACATTGTTTGCAAGGCCTATCAGAATAATGGCAAGTAGCCAAATACTCTTGCATTCGAAAGGCTTTAGCTATACCATTGAATTCCAAATCCACATTCAGAAATATGTGGGCTGTATTTATTGCTCATGATATGAATAAACATCGGCTATAATGGCAAAATGTCCTTACGTACAATCATGTCAAGCATCAAAGTCAGTTTCTGTTGATTACATACCTTTTCAATAACTTTCAAAGATTTTATGTGGTGGTCTACTAAATCATTAATTTTCTTTTATATGAAAGTTGTTTCAAAATATATAATCAGATGAAATTATTCAGTTACTAAAATGAGACGGATTAGAATTTTAGCGACAAGTGACAGATCAAATGAAATATCGTGAATTCACCGCTAATGTGCCCTAGGTGCAAATTTTTGAATATAATTACAATGTAATTTTTAAGAAAAGCCAGTTAGCATTGTTTTAGTTTCATTTGAGAATTTGACACGATTTTAGTATTTTCGCAAAGAAATCAAGATAGAATAATTAGAATTGTTCCGATAAGTGATAGGTAAATAAAGCATTGTTAGTTCAATGGCAGTGTGCCCCAGGTGCTAAAGTTTGAATATAATTACGAAGTAATAATTAAGAAATGTTAGCTTGCGTTGCGTTAAGTTCATTTGTGGATTTGACATAATATTATTTTTTGTAAAGAAATCAAAATTTTGATCATGTTTTAACGATATTTAAGTCGTAAAAATGAGAAGAAAATAAAATCTTGTAAGGATAATATAAGAATTTATCTCTTTCTTAAGATACATACTTTCTTATATACATAGAGAAAGTATAATAATCTTCAAACAATACGACTGAAATTTTGATCAATTTTGCCAGTTTTAGATTTCCTTGAGACCGAAAAATGATTTTTTTTCAATTCCCTCTTATGTATATGAAATAATAACTCACACACGAATTTGAATTCCTTATCCCGAAAACATCAAATCTTCTCCCAAACTTCGTTCATTTTAATTCAAAAAGTTTTCAATTCACTTTAATCACCTCATGATAGTTAAAAATAAGTAAGCTTAACTTTGTCTTCGTGTCGAAAACATCAAATCTTCTTCCATACTTCTCTCATTTTAATTCAAAAAGTTTTCAATTCATTTTAATCACCTCATAGTAGTTAAAAAAGAGTCAGCTTAACTTTGTCTTCGTGTCGAAAATGTCAAATCTTCTTCCGTAGTTCTCTCATTTTAATTCAAAAAGTTTTCAATTCATTTTAATGCCCTCATGTTAGTTAAAAATGAGTCAGCTTAACTTTGTCTTCGTGTCGAAAATATCACATCATGTTCCATACTTCTCTCATTTTAATTCAAAAAGTTTTCAATTCATTTTAATCACCTCATGGTAGTTAAAAAAGAGTCAGCTTAACTTTGTCTTCGTGTCGAAAATATCAAATCTTCTTCCATACTTCTGTCATTTTAATTCTAAAATCTTTCAATGCATTTTAATCACCTAATGATAGTTAAAAAAAAGTCAACTTAACTTTGTCTATATGTCGAAACTATCAAAACATATCTTATTTTTATACTTAATTACAAAATGAATACCAACAGACGCTAAAGAAATTATTTTTTTTTCTTTTTCCTCTTCCATTTTTCTTCAGAAAACAACTCTTGTTTTTCGGGCATGCGTTACCCACTACAAAAAAACATAGGCGGAAATAACGTTCTTTTTTTATAGAATTTCGAGTCATTTCGCTTTGGAAATCTCTCTCTACGACAGATCTTTCTTAATACCGGGACCTAATTCGGTACATATCTCTGCAAATATTCCTCCACTTCCAATTTTATGAAACTGCGTCACAAAAATTGGATAATTTGTTCAATAAAGAAGCGAGTTTCTGTACCGCTCCATTTTCCTCCCCCTTACTTTCTCCCGTTTTTTGATTTCGGAGCAAATACTCATCTCTTTCTACTCCATATAAGAATATAATCTACGAAAATAGAACTTCCTTCCTTCGTCGAAAACAGTGTAAAATTTAATAAACCTAATTGTTTAGTATATTAAAGTGTTGCGACAGGATTTATGGCTGAGTGAATTCATACACTTCAAAGCGCTATCTGTGAACAAATTAGTTTGAAAAAGGAAGTGGATGTAAATAATTTATATTGCAATTTATTTCAGCATAGCATGAAGAATCGGTTAGAATTCTTTATCAAAAATAATATGTTTATTAGACGTCTTTCACAGCACAAACATGTAGAACAAACACATTCACTTACATCACAAACGTTACATCACTGAATTGCATCGAATTCCATGTTCAATCATCATTATTCTTTTCTGTTGCTAGGCAACTTTAGCAAAAGACAAATATATCTTTGCCACAATATTTTTATAACCTTCAGAAAAGAATTAATGTCAAACGATTTTTCAATTTATTTCTTTTTCAGCCAAACGATATTTTTAAATTAATTTCGTTTATGACCAAACTATTTTTGTATCTAATGAATTTATTTCCTTAAATATTTTAGTAATTCTACAAATATATATTTTTTATTCGTTATGAATATTACAATATCCTTTATTACTATAGTCAACAGATGAATAACAATATGACAGTATTTTGAATTACTGAGAAAATAAAATTATCCTAGTCAAACTCCTTCGTAAAGTAAATGAATATTTGATAGAAGAATCATCAAAATTTTGTGATTGTCTAGAATTTATGTTGAAACTTATTCCTCTTTTGATATTATAAGTGGCAGTCAGGAAATTTGCTTTTATACTTCTGTGCGTAGAGTAAATTATCGTAACTAGCAATTTTCACGTCACGTCACGTCACATGATCTTACTCTGAAAAGCGACAGACACTGCTGTGCGAAACAGACAGAGAAGAAGTGCGATGGCGGGCGACGGAATTTACGCCTGAACGATTTCACATGTCTTCATGTACAGGGCAGTGGCCGCCCTCCTGATTCTTGCGTTTGATCTTCTTTACTCTTATCTTTCAAATGTGTTCTTATCTTTTAAATGTGTGTGCCGTCATTAAATTCCTAAAATTCCCATTTATTATTATTCTCTAGTTTTTATTAGTCTTTAATTTATGTCGCAATTCAGCATTATAAATATTTCGGAATCTTAGAATCAATTTTTCATGAATGCGTGTTTCTTCTGACTTCGTATCACCACACACGGGATCTAGACTTCCATACTACATATATTTTAAGTTAAATAAACAATATGTAAATGAATTTATATATAATGACAGTGACGAATCCAGAGGGGGCTATGGGGCTGCAGCCCCCTCCCCGAGCTAAACCAGAATTCTTTATTTTATTTAATCTCACTACAGCTGCTTTTTTCTTAATCTTCCTTCTACAAAAGTGGCAAGATTTCTTCCTGGGTTTTGACATGCTCGAAAATTTTCCCACTTTTGTAGTCATTCCCTTCGTGTTTGTATCGTTGACGCGGTCAAAAACATGTTTTTGCTAGTTATATCATTGTGTTTTTATTAAATTATCAAAAGTATTGTAGTGTTCTTTATGTTTCTTATTGTCAGGTGAGTAAAGTCTGTAAAGCTAAAGTGTCTTGGTTTGCATAAGCCATGAGGTTTGACATTCGTCCCGACGATACAAAATTTTTTATACCTCAGCCTCCCCCAGACCAAAAAAAGTAATCGCCACTGTGTAATGAAAAAATGATATTGTTACAAACATGGAAAGTCGCTTCCCAGCAATGTGACTCTTATGGTTGGAAGAGAGTTTTACAGGGGTAAGTATGGGATGACCGATAGCAGCCTGAACTTGGCAACAAACTTGGCGACCATCTTGGCGACAAATTTAGCGACTTTGGCGACGAAATATGGGATATCAAAGGTGTCCGGAATCTTCTTGATATCTCTATTAGGAGAGGAGATACGCTTGAATGTACTAGAAGATTCCATCTGACGTCACGGCCTGCCGCGGAAGATTATATAAGGAGAGCGCTTGGATGACGGGGTGTGTGTTGATAGATTGGGATCGCCTTGGAGCGCGAACGTCTTTGGAGTTCTATCCGCTGTGCGAGCTAGTAAGCTGGTGAGCTGAGCGCTATTGAAAGTGCAGTTATTGTCATTACTAGTTATTTGATGACTGTTTGTGTTGTTAAATAACCAAGTGCTGAACTCTTATTACCTGTGAATTATTGTCTGTTTACATTGGTAATCTGTGAAAGAACTATTGTTTCCTGTACCTGTGTTAAGTGTTTTCCTGCACATATTTGTAAATAAACCTTCATTCTCCATTATCCTGCGTGTTGGACTGTTTACACCATATACCCACAGTAAGACTTTTGCAACAATATATATATTTAAAATCTTTGCCCAGAATCAGCCATTTCTCTGAATTTAATTAAAATCATGCATACCAGAAATAAAAAAGTGTTTTCAAGATTCTTGAGCAAAAGTATAGAATTCTAAGTGATTCAGTCGTTGGCGCTTTGAAAACAGATTTAGTTCTCTCTAGTTGTCTTTCCGTTCTAGAACATTTGTACTCGGTCCAATGAAAATGCTTGATGGAACACGAAGCAATAAATATAAAAATAAATTAAAAAAAGCTTTTACCAATGAATTAAAAATAAAAATTCTCAAAAATCTGGAGATCAAAATAAAAATCGTAAAATCGTGAGGCGCTGAAAATAGTAGGAGAAAGATATAAAACCACAATGATTATCATAAGAAACGAAAAGTTAGTAAACATTCATCATATAAAATATATTATAAATGTGATTACATTTCTAATTTACATACAGCTTTTCTGCCTGCGCCTCACGATTTTAGGATTTTTATTTGATCTCCAGGTTCTTGAGAATTTCTTCTTCTTTTTTTAATGCATTGGTAAAAGCGTTTTTCTAAAAAGTTTTTTTTCATATTTATTATTATTCTCTAGTTTTCATTAGTCTTTGATTTTTGTCGTAATTCAGCATTATAAATATTTTGTGATCTTAGAATCAATTTTTCATGAACTGATTCCAACAATTATTTTATTCAAAATAACTATAGTAGGATATACTTATTTTAATTGAAACATTTAAATTACTGTATAAAGTATTTTAGTTCTCAAAAATACTACAGATGGCGCCACTGAAACCTATCGAGTGCAAACATGATTTTGAGATTTTTTAAAAAATAACTGATAATTGAGTGCTCTAAATTAATACAATATTTCATTGTCATCAAGGCACAATAAATATACAAAATTTCAGAACTCTAGTTCCTTAAGAAATGAGTGAAAAATCGATCACAAAATTCCAACCTTAAATACATACAAACATGAAACATTTCGAGTTCAGTAAAAGCGTTTAAAAGTCTATCACAAATGGTGATGATTAAGAAGAAAGTACCTTTGATGTGGAGTATTGTTAGAAATGCTGTATACCAAAAAATTCAGATTCTTCTAGTATATCATCGTACCATCATCGTTTGAAATGTTCAGAAATATTTTGAGAAATAGGGTGAAAAAAATATATTGGATCAAAAGAAAAAGTTCGTTAAATAGAGAATGCACTTCGCTATTTGGAGGTTATTTTACGAAGAAATTCGCAAAATGTTCTTGGTTCCAAGGAAAAGTTCACAAAACAGAGGTTCGTTAAATAGAGGTCCGACTATAGATATAATGTTGAAATAACTCTTAGGATCTAACACGCAAAATCCTCCGAGCGGATGGGGTGGTCGCCCATTCAACCTCAATGAAATATATTCTTTTAAGTTCTCTGACATTTGAATTTAATTAAGTGAAAAGGGAGAAAAAGAGAATAAAATATTATATACATTCAAAAATAACTCCGGTAATCCGCTCGAAATTAATCATTCTTTTCCCTACGTGAAGATGAAAGTGAACTTCGACCTCTACGGAGGTAGTACATTCAAAAGTTTTAATGACTTTCAGGCGATGTTTTTAACTCTGAAGAAGAAGCTACTGATATGGGTGGCGCCCATCAGCAAATGAAACTTTCAACCCAACAGAATTTAGGAAACATAGATGATATTATTGTTAATTCCTCAATAACTACCGAGAAATCGATTAGGGATATACACTTCCAATTAAAAATTAAAGTTAAAAAAGTTGCCACTGAAAAAACTAAAAGAACCAAAAGAACGCAAAATGTATCGATGTTTAAAAAAAATAGAAAGTGCAAATACGCGACGTATTTGAATTTTTGGTTTTTCTTAAAAGCAGATAAAGCAAGAAAAGTTTTAGAAAGGTTTTAGTTTTCCACGAAAAACAAGCAACTTCTCGAAATTTATTATTAAATACAGGCTGTCCACGAAAGGGTGCTGCAACAAAAATAAAAAGGTATTATAGAACTCAACCAGAAGAACATTATTTGCACAATTACATAGCATCACAGCTTCTTCATAGAGCTACCAAATAGGATTTTATAGCTGGCTGAGCGAAAAAGATCAGACTGATTCAATTGTTTGCACTCTATGAAAACAAAATTCCTTCTGTCTAGTTCTCTTTTCGTTCTAGGAAACCTCCTCGATTCACTTAAAATATTTGGTGGAACACGAAAAAAAAATGTGTCAGAAATGGCGATGACTAAGAAGAAGAAG
>BGPR01018161.1:0-31297 GCA_013235015.1 Araneus ventricosus | reverse complement strand
TATAATCATTATATACGGCGTGAACATGTATATAAGTCGTTATATACGGACGGCGTGAAGTGAGTATAAGTCGTTAGAAAGCGATTGTTCCCAAACAGATAGATCGCTTTAAGAAATCGACGACGTGTTGAGGAAAAAATCGTTAAATCGAGGAAATATAGTTAATTAAAAAATCCCTTTCCATTGAACAAGGAAACATGAAAGGAGACCAGTTAGGTCTCTGATTTATGTGCAATCACTTCGCAGCGTACAAGAGTCGTTTGAAGGCGTTTTTTCCTATTTTCTCTCGAGTCCGGTGTAAAGACGTTTATTTTTAGTGTAATTAAACCTGTCTACACGATAAAAAGAGTTTAAAACTTAGCTTAACCTTCTCAACAATCTAGCCTTCTTCGGGTTGGAGTGTTTGAGTAAAGTGATTGGATTCGTGATTTATTTCATCTTGACTTCAGTACCTCTGATGGGATAAGATAAGAAGGTGACAATATTTCTTCGTGTTATGAGTTTGAACTGGAATGGAATTTTAATCTTTTATTGCAAAAGAGTCATATTGGATTGTACTGCATAAAAAAAAAATGGTTGTTTTGTGTAATCAAAATAAGTTGTATAAATAAGCTGGAGGATGAAAAAAGTAAAGATTAATTTAATTGTGCATCAACGTAACTGTTATTGATGTAAATGTGTTATTTTGAAATTACGTAAAAGATGTAAATAATTCTATTTATATTTCATCTCGGTAGTTATGATCACGTGTTAATATTCATACCTCAAAAAAGAGTATAATTTTTCTTGGTTTTACATTTTGTGTAAGATGAGGCAGAATTCTGAGCTAATCCAGGCATAATTTCTAAGCGTTCACTGACATTAAATACCACTGTCTGCTGAAATTCTAGCGCCATTTCAGCATCATAGAAATTTAATCTTTTTCATTAATTTCTCAACATTGAATTTTTGTTCATATACAGAAACGTCTGTTAAATGTTACTTTAAGAGTTTTGTCCAGATCCATCCTCTTTTAGGAATATGAAGTGATCTGAATGAAACTGAGGCTGCAGGAAGAAGTTTGGGAACTTTATTCAAAGTATCGCAAGAACATTTTGTTAAAGTTGAGGACTGCTATATTAATGTAATTCAGAGGCGTACACCAAATTAGTTCACGAATTTGAAACTACGCGGTAAGATTAGTTAGACGATGGTTTTGAAGCTGCACGAGGACTGTTTCGGAACTACCCTTTTGATATATATAAAATAAGTATTAATTTATGAGGACGAAAATATGAGTATTCAACAGTTCCTTTAAACTTTCAAACCATTCCAAGAAGACGTTTGACTCACTCCAGAATTAGAATGCCTCTTTACACTGCGGATCTTCTTAGGTATCGCTTTCCAACCCCGCTATACTCGGGTTCCGAAGGCAAGTTTCTATCTCTAGGCAACATGGCCCCCTTTGTGTTAAAGAATAGGTTAACTAAATTATGATTAAAGCTTTTTTTTAGTTTGTTATTTTCATACATATGGAATTCAAGACTTCTTTCCCTTGAGTTCAGAGCAAGACAGAGTTTGTTTCACTTCCTGAACACTATTGTAGCGCCTCCTGACGGATGTGTGTTTGTTAACGGAAGAATGAAGTAAAAAATTTTTTAATTTGGATGGGGGATTTTGGTGAAGAAGCTGAAGGTGTTTTCAGCTTTTTTTTTGAAGCCTTTTTCAGGTGTAACTTGTTGATAAAATCTATATCCCTTTAGACTGTCTATTGGGTAGTCTTGCTTTCTTTCATAAGCAGTAGACCTTTCCTTCAAAGTTAATATGATATAATAGGATAGAGAAGGAAAACTATCACTATGGTGATTAGAGGAGTACCTGATTTTCTACTTAGACTAGCGCTTGGAAAACTTCACTACTCATATTTCAGTGGTGCGGCATCTGTAGCAGCCTGTGCACGTGTAAAGGAAGAAATTCTACTGACTCGTCATCTGCGCCTCCAATCTGTAAGAAAGAGGGCAAGATAGTGGTTTTTCATATCTGTTAGAGAATATATTGGTTTCCTAGAGAATCACCACTGGTTTCTCAATAAAACTGAAAAATACGACTGCAATATAAACTCTAGGAATGTGAAACACTATGCATAGTGACTTCAACTTTTTAAATATAGCAGAGGCAAACATTTCCAAACAGACTTTTGGAGTTACCATGAGATTTTTTATTTTGAAACTACCATGAACTAATAATGTTGACAATGCATTGATTTTTATGATGAAAAACTTTCAGAAACATTTCTGGATATTGTATTATAGATTATATCTTCTGTAATACAAATGTTGACGATTGAATGTAATTTTTATTTTATTGTAACTTTTAATTACTGTATTTTAATTCGTTTCTGTATATTATGTATAGTTAAATTTATGGTGCACGTGATTGTACATCGGCATGTAAAAATGGATTTTGGAAACAAATTTCCAAGTGTGTTCTTGTTGGGAGTGTGTGCTCGTCTTAGGGGGTATAAAATATTCTTGGATTCCATTCCACAAAGCCGATCATGACTGATTAGCTGTTGCTTTATAACTATAAGACATATTTGTAACCGCGTAAAACAATATGCACTTAGATGTTAGATAAGGCAATGCATGAATTGATTTACTAGACTCTAATGGATAACCTCATCAATTTCAATTTTATTATAAAATACTGAAGTGTCTGTTACAATATACTTTGAGGAGAAAAACCATTTTTAATAACATTAATTTTATGTTCATTAGATTACTAAGCTGGATGATAAAATCTCTTCTTCTTAGCGTCTCTCACGTTCCATCTCACTCATTATCATATTCCGGTATATCCTCATCATTTTCCACTTCTAACCATAAAGGAAGACAATAGAAAATCCGAGGTTATTGCGGAGGCAACAGTTGGCTGTAATTGTGATTCCTTATTGAGCTTGGCTTTTGACACCATACGAGGCGATTATTCCATTTAATGTCTTCGCGACTCATTAAGGAAATCGTTAAGATTACGAACTGTGTGCAACGGCAAGGGAAAAACAGTTAATTGCTCACAGTTAATGAGATTAATGCGTCACGATAAGAGATTATGGGATTGCCGCTTGCAGCAAAGGTGTCCGGCGCAGATAGGGAAGAAAACAATAGCAGGAGGAATGTTATAAAGAGAGTAGGGTTACCAAATGAAAACTTTATTGGGTATAAATAGATTTTAATTATTTTGCATTCATAAAGGGAAGTTAGTGAGAAACAGATAGTTAAGTGTCAAGAAAAATAATGGAAAATTCTGTTAATTTTTAGAGGATAACTTAAATCTCGTTGAGAAAGATTGATACATGATAATGATGATTCAATTGTTTACTTTAGTTGTATTTTGTCATTATCTCGTCCTTATTCAATGCACAAAATTGCCGATAGAAAACACTAATTATTCTTTCTAGATTTTAACACTGAATACAGACCGGATTTGAAAGCGAATGTCTTTTATGAATTCACCGTTATGAATGTGTCACATTCATACATTTTTTGCTGTATTCTTTTCATGAAGTAATACATGGATGGCTGCCCAAATAATGGAGTTTCAGTGCTGACTGTGAAACTTTTAAAATTTAATAATTAATGTGAAAGACAGATTTTTAAATAAAAGAATAAGCTTCAAAGATTTTTGTTTGAGAAATTAAAAAAATTAATCCTCTCTAACAAAAACTTTAATGATACCTTCAAAAAACTTTGAGTTGGCGCATTCGCACATACACGAATATATTTATTTACATATTGTCAACTCGATAATGTATTTGTTAAATATCTACAATTATGATGATTTATGATGATACTATTCAGGGGTTCCCAAACTTTTTTCCCTCGCGTACCCCTTGATATTTCTTTTTTTACCGCGTACCCCTTACTAGCAGATCCTACCATCTGTTTATGCAAAGCAGTTTTTTACGAATAATGTTAAGTTAGCTTAAAAGTGAAATGACTCGAATTAATAAGATTAGCAGAACTTATTTTTGGTTTTATATTTTATTCCATTTTTACAATAGTATTAGTTCAACGCCAAAGCAAATGAAAACAGTAATGTAATTATTTCGGTTTGACTTATATATATGGCTAAAAATTACACTTCGTATTAATCAACTCTTCAAGTGATAGAATTATTAAATAGCAAATATTCTGTTGGAGAAACGAAAGTCTGTAACTCTTTCAATCCCTTATGCTTTCTTCTGTCTTCCAATAACGCCTTTTATTTCACGTACACCTAAATGGTCCTGAACGTACCCCAAGGGTACACCTACCACAGGTTGGGAACCTCTGGATTATACGATAAATTTCACTCATCAAGCCATTTCCTTGTTTGAATCCTCTTGTTCTCATATGCAGAAATAAAGAAAATTCCCGCTGACGGATTTCGCCCAAACTCTGACAGAAACATACAGGATAAAGATCGTCATTCTACTGGCTCGTAGAATGACGATCTACGTGGACAGTAGAATTTCATTCTACTGGCTCGTTGAGTTTTATGTTATCTTGACGAGTTTTGTGTTAATTAAATTACCGAAATTAGAATTACAGTCTCTTTCGAATTCTGGAATGTGTGAAATTTGGGGATTATAAGAAAACTCGATGGCGAGCTTTATGACAGAACTTTTTCTTTCTATACTTCTTGCACTTGAAAGTACAAAAGAAATCACAAGAATAATGAAAATGGGAAGTTTTCCCTCTATTGGTTTCGTTTTAATGAGTTTTCTGTTGAATTTACTTACAAATATACTGCTATCTTAAAATACAAATTTAAGATAGAAATTTTTGCAAATTTAAGATGAATGCCTACAAATTTAATGGGCTGTGAAACCATGATTTATCGCGAAACAAAAATATCTTTTTATTCTTAGAATAAGAAATTACCATTTGTCTCTATAATGCATACCAAACAACATCTGAAAATTGACTGAAAACTGTATTGCCATCAAAATTTCTTTCCCATCATCTTCTGAAACAGGAATTTTCGTGAAATTACTAAAGTTAGAAAAAGGAAACCAGTTTCGGGAATATATAATTTTGCAGGGGTAATTAAGCATTGGTCGTCAAATGAACGTGCCAGATGCATGTCCTTCGAGTTGCAGAAGGTCACAGGTTGGAACAATTTTAATAAATAAAGCGTAGTTATAAGAGTGGAATGAAATATCAGGCGACGGACAATTCTCCATCACAATGCTACGGAAGTGTTAAACTTGACAGGCACGAAACAGGATTAGGTAACCAGTCACAGTGGCTCATTTAAACACTACATCAAACATGATGCGCAACAATATTTACTCCCAGAAAACTCTACCCATTCATAACTGAGTATATGCGAATAAGTATAGTTTGATCATTATTTTTTCTAAGCATTGATTGTATTTTGGAGGATATTTTTCTCGCAAAGACACAATTACTTGTATTGACTTTCGTTTTAATAGCATTATATACATGGGTGATATACAGTATTATAATAACGTAAGAACCTAACACAAAATACTGCATCTGTCTTTTACTATACAATAAAAAGTAGAATTCTCTCAAATTTTAATGAAAATAGAAACTGAAAACAATGATATGATTTCTGAATTATATTCAGTCTTAATCTAACAAAAACCCAGCCAAAAATTAAAGGAAAACGGGAAATTCTTTCGAAAAGTTGCTGAAATTTATGAAGATCAAAGGCAGCCAGTGCAATATAGGCTTAAGACAGTATCCGAAACTTATCGCATATGGTAGGAAAATATCACCATAACAGCAGGTATCTTTCAGGCAGAAACAACATAGCTCCGAAAAGAAGAGGACAGAAACAATAACACTCGGGCATGGAAAAACAAATCGATACCTTAGATTGCTTACCACCATAAACATTTTCTGATTCTGTCAGAAGTGGTTTTTCTTTCTGTTTGATCCATTCTGGTTTGGGCATGGAAGATATTTTTCGGAAAGAAATGGAGTCCGAAAAGTACCTTCCTAAGTGCATCGGTTTTCTGGGGGGGGGATGACGGAAAAATTATCTTGGGTCTTTCTATGGTTTTTCAAAGGACTGAGCCTCCAACACATTGAGGTTAGTGCAGAACGTGACATTAAGGGTAAAGTGTGAGCGTTCATACAGCTCTTCTCGGGAACGTGGTAGTATCTTCAGCAGACGCGGATTGCCTGATCAGAAAGCATATCGAGTGAAGGCGACTTTCATCCTCATCTGTATGAGCTTTATTCCCATAAGATTTGGGAGAAATCCGGCGTTTAAAAATGTATTGCCAGTGTACAGAAAATTTATTTGAATGTGATAAGTTGAAAACCCACGAAATACCAGTAACTTTCATAAATAAACAGAAGGAATGCAGAAGATATGGATGAGAATAGTTCTGAAAAAAGTATTCATCGAGTCCATGCATATATTTTATTTTTTCTTTAAAAAAACTCATACCAACAATTTAGAGATGCATTGATTGTTTCAATTATTTTATTCACTGGCCACTGATACAAGGAAATATCATTAGGAATATTAAATCAATGCATTTAGACACACACACAAAGGAGCAAAACTTACATTTTCTTACAAAGAGAATGAAAAAAAATCATTTGGTTAATGCATGAAGCGCTATTTTCAAATATAGAGAGTTCCCAGTTATATCCTTTACACCTCCTTAACTTCTAAACGGTGACAGATTAAGCCACAAAGTTGGTGTCTAGGTATAGTAAAAAGGCTATGCGCTACTTTATGAGACATCTTACAACGCCATCTATCGGCAAATTTTGGAATTAGCGGTCCTATCTCGTAAACGGTGAAAGATACGAGAAAACAGTCAATTAAAAAGTTGTAGAATACTCTCTATTTACTACGAAAAGATACTTGCACGCATTAATACTCAAATTAGAATGCAAAAAATGAACTGTTTGAAAATATGTATGAAATTGTTTGGTCACGATTTCGAAAATTGTCATGTCATAAAGAGTGGAACTGAGAAACGTCCCTGTCTTCTGGATCATTTATTCATATTGCTCAAAATGCTCTTCGTTAGCCACTATACACATTTGCACTCTGGACTGTATTTTTTGCTGTACATTGTGCAACATGGCAGGTGTTACGGAGGCATAAGCACCAATAATGCGTCGTCGAATATCTTGCAATGTTGGCGGAGGGGTCGTATATATCTGCCCTTTTATGTGCCCCTATAAGAAAAAGTGCAATGGGGTCGAGTCAGGTAAGCTCAGGGGCCACTCTACGAAATCACCATACCTGATGAACTGATTCTGGAATGTCTCTATTAGGTACTGCTTCACGTTTGAAATCTTATTCGGAGGGGCGCCGTCATGTTGGAACCATACTTTTCGGAGTTGGTGCAACGGTAGATTCTAAAAAAATTGGTTATTATATCCTGCAGAAGCTCCAAGTATCGTTGTATCGTTAACGTTCCCTCGTAAAATACTGTCCAATAAGCTTTTCATTAAAAATTCCGCACTAAACATTAATCGACCAGTGTAGTTGATGTCGAACTTCGGCAGCATATCTCGGATATTCCAGAGAGCACGTATGAACGTTCTGTCTATTAAACATTCCATTACCCGAAACACGTGCCTCATCTGTCCATATTATGTCTGCCAGGAATGTTGGATGTCCTCTAAGTTATTCATCACAAAGTTGCACCACGTGTAACGTCTCTCGGTATCTCTTGGCAGCAATCCCTGCACAGGTGTGATCGGTATGGATGAGCACCTGATTCATTCAGGAATGCCCAAACGCGGCTTTTTCAGAGGACACAATTTTCACTGATCATGTTTGTGCTGCTCTGAGGATGGCGACAGCGTAATCTAGCACATCTTCAGGTTGCACTTTGCGACCTGCATTACGAGGTCTACGAACTGGAGGTTGGCTGGTTATGCAGCCCATCTCCCTTAAACGTTTTACAACTTTTAAGATGGTCTGCTGTGTAGGATGCGGGCCTTCAGGAAAACGTTCACGATATAGCCTTGCAACTGATTTTGCCTTACGCGTCACCGTAAATTAACAACATCTCTCAATACTCGTTAATGCCAAATTTTCCGATAACTCTCAGCTTTAACTCACAACCCAGCAGGAACATCCTTTTTATAGTGGTAATCTCTGGTGAACAGGTATGACGTTCCATTCTCATTTGCATAATACTTGAAATCCGTGGGAGTTTTATACCAGACATCGTTGAGTTGAGCTGTGCGTTTGGAGAGACGATTTTGCTAGATCAGCAGAAAGTTTTCATGGTTTGTAGAAACATTCAGTAAAACACGTAACCGGTGGGGACAGAATCATGGTCCTCATGAATGTAAATCGCGTGTCTTTCCCCTGCGCCACAACACAGGCTGATATTTAGTCCGTAAGGTTGTCTTTTCTCGCTTCGCTCGCGTTTCACGACGCCATAGTGTTGAAAATCACAATCACACAAATGTTCATTTTTTACATTCTATTTTGAGTATTAATGTGCGCAAGGTATCTTTTCGTACTAAATCGAGAGTGCTCTACAACTTTCTAATTGGCTTTTTGTCGTGTCTTTCGCCGTTTACGAGATAGGACCGATAATTCCAAATTTGCCGATAGATGGAATTGTAAGTTGTCTCATCGAGTAGCGCATAGCCTTTTTACTATACCTAGACACCAACATTATGGCCTAAGCTGTCACCGTTTAGAAGTTAAGGTGGTGTAACGGATATAAGTGGGAACCCTGTATATAGTAAGACATGTTTTCGAAAGTTTTTAAGAAACTGCTTAATTAGTTATTCTTATTTGTATTTGAAATTACTCTATTGTCTTCAGTCCTGCATCGATTGTTTATTTACAGGATAGAGAATATTTGCAGAAAGGGTTACTAGATTTAAAAGAAAAGTCTGGCGTTTTATTGTCAGAAATAGATTGGAATGAAACCTCAAATATACTTCCACATGAATATGCGTGAAAATTAATACTTAAACGTAATACAATATTTTTCTAAGTTAGTCCTCTTTTCATCATTTTTTTATTCACTTTATCACCTGAAACAGATGTCAACATTCTTTATTACATTTTAAAATGCCGAAGTTAAAAAGTTTCTACGTCTAATTCTGCATTTTTTGCAGAAAAAAAACCAAATCTTAGACTTTAAAAAGTATGAGAAGATATACAATGTTTCGCGATACTGTGCAATATCTTGTGATAAACAGGCGAGACGAGGTATTGGTCCAATTTCAATGAAGATAATACTAGAAAATAGTGACATAATTCCTAAATCATCATTTTTCTAAACACAAGGCCATTTTCGAAACCCTTTTTCTACCGACTGGCAAAGTTTATGAAGTATAGAGGCAGTGGGTGCAATAAAGCTTACGACGGCATTTCGGTTACTTATCGCCATAGTAGGAAAATATCATCATAACAGCAGACATCATTTAAGAAGAAACAACTGCATTCGGAAAGGGAGAAGACAAAAACTAAAACATTCGGCTATGAAAAAAATGAATCGATATCTTAGATTGCTTACCAGTATAACAAGTATCTGGTTCGGGCAGAAGTGGATTTTTTTCTGTCTTCCGCTGTAGTTTATGACTAGAGGAGTTTTCTTGGGAAGGAATGGATTCCAAACCATGTATCGAAATATTCTTTCCAATTTTTTCTCATTTATTTGGATTGATGGAAAAATGGTTTTGGGGATTTATATGGTTTTTCACAGAACCGAGTCTCCTGTGATGTGACATTATTACAGAACGTCACATTAAATGAAGTAGGTGAATGTTCACAATTCTCTACAACATCGTGTAGAGTAACTTCGCATGAGTCACTCTCAAGTAACTCATGCGAAGTGTATTGGGTTAGAGGCATTTTTTCCAAGTTGATCACAATTCTCTACAGCATCGTGGTAAACTCTCAAGTAACTCATGCGAAGTGTATTAGGTTAGAGGCATTTTTTCCCAAGTTGTTCCAATTTTATTTTGCATCAGGGCTTGTAGGAAATCTGTGTTTTATAATTCTGCCGATAAATGAGTTTCATTCTAAGAAAAAGAAATCTCATTTTAGGAAGTTTTTTTCAATTTGTTGAGATGGAAAACATGAAAAATTATGGTTTCTTTAGGAACCAAAATCTTTGAAGTAATAACACAATAGACTTTTGGTTGTTTGATGGAGCTTAGTGATTTCTCTAACTTAGTGATTACTTCACCTAGAAATCCTTGAATGCTAGATTTACTTATTTACTCCAAACACATATGTAAAATAAAACTGAATATTAATAATTCCATCACAGAATTAAAAACTTTTGTTTAAATTTTAGTTAAAATTATTCGCAGAAGGAAGAATGCTACGAAATTCAAAACGAATTGCAAAATCAGATTTGCACAAATAACGATATAAGTAAATCTGAATCTGAATTATTCGAAAGAAATTGATTTATGTAGATCTCGAATGAGGAAATATTTATAATACAAAATTTTTATAAGAGAGAAAAAAAATAAACAGAAATTGCGTTTATGCAGAAAGAACATGATTTAGAATTTTTTTTATCCAAATTCTTTTCATGTTTTATTTATCAACCATACCAAATACGTCGCAGATTTTATGAGAGAAAGAAATTAAGCTCAAGCTGAAAAAAATCAAGTTGAATATATTAAAAAGTTGGAATCAAAAGACATTAATTTTTTTAATTATAAAGCGTTTCTGACGGATTTGATAGAAGCTGAACAGAAATAAAGAGTTGGAATTTAAGGGAATTGTCCAAAAATATTTTATTAATCTTTATTACACTGCAAAATTTCAGTTTTAGTTGCTACTTGAATTGTTATATTTATTAGCAGTTAAAAATCCTTCTTCTTCGTAACTTTTTTTAATTTTTCTCTCCTCGTGAATAAGAAAATCACAATAAAAATTTTGTTTCCTTTTAGTTATCTCGCCCAAGATGATGCAATATTGAATTTCTCTTGTATTGCACTGGATTTCTGGCAGCTTACTAATTTAAACCAGATTAGATTAGTAAGCTGCCAAATTTAAACAATTTAATTAGATTAAAATTAGTCTTCTGGCTTGTCGACAGGATTTTTTTTTATTCTTAATGTTTTCTTATTGGCGAACAGTGGAAGGATTAAGTTTGTCTTTTATTTTGTTTTGTTTGTTTTTGTCCCTTTTCACTATTAGCTTCTTTTGAATCATATTATTGGTTTTGAGTACTTCGTGGCAGGAGTTTCACTTCTAATAAAAGACAGCTAGCGTTTTGAGTTGCTGATCCTGCCTAATATTTTTTTTTCCTTACGATCCATCGCATTCGATTTATCTGCTGCGAGATCTTGTTTTGTAGCACTTCTAGCTGTTTGTGTGGTTATTGGTCCCTGTGGCATCGGTAAGCATGCTATCATGTATTAGAAATTTCTTTCCTGTAGAGTGCTTTGGTTGGTAGTTTAACTGAGGTGTAATTTTACATTTGAAGATCTAAACTTATTTTTAAATGCTCCTGGAGTTGAAGGTCTTAAAAAAACTATACAGATATCTACACTAGAACGCATATACAGGCAATAACCATACAGATATCAATATAATTGAGATAAATGTTTAGAAAGACATTAGGAACCTTTAGTTTTATTTATGGTACACAATCTAAACTTTTTCGCCATCTTTTAGAAACTTTCAAAGCTTCACCTGTAAGAATAGACCGGGACAACAGATCTAATCAATTATATCCATTCTGGATTTTAAACTGATCGACAGCTGCAAATTTTTAACTTATTCTTCTTTCTTTATAAAAAAATTTGTAAAGGGAAATGCCAGATATGTTTTTTTTTTCTTTTTATTCTCTACATTTCCTCATTTATTGCAAAGTTCATCTATCAACTCTGTCCGGTTCTTTCAATTCTCTTCTCCGAAGAAAAAAAACGGAGAAAATCTTTTTTTTCGAATACCAAAAGATTCTCTATACAATGCCTGAGGACAGAGTCCGCCATATTTTGTCTCATCGCATTATCGCATCTGACATTGACGTACAATCGCTACTCTATTGGTCTGGTTCATCGGCAAATGGCTTCTCTTCGATAATGGCGAAAGATCCAAGATTTTTTTATTATTATCCCTCTCGACGTCTGGTTGTTTGTTCTGGAGCAATGGAACAAGGGAATGACGCTTTGTGGGAAAACGTGCAAGATCGAGATCGTCTTTGCTCCATTTGATCCCTTTTCCGGGTTCCACTCTATTATTAGCAGCTAAAAAAAGTAGTTGCTTTGGTGCATTATGAGATTAATTGTTTGATGGGTTTGAGAGATAAGTTTATCGCTGAAAGTTTGTCAAAGAAGACTTAAAAAGTTTTAATAGAATTGGGAAATAATAGTCAAGAATGATCGTATTATAACAAATATTTTTAAAGCTATTCAGAAATAGATTTAAGACGAAACTAAATACATTTTTTAGTTACTTCAACACACACACACTGCAATATTTTTACTAAAGTTGATTTATTATTTTTATTTTTAATTTGACTATTATTTTTGTAAGTATAAAATAATATATTTTTAGAGAACCAATATTTAGTGAAGTTAATCATATTTTATTGTAAAAAACAATACAAAATTTATAAAAGCAAAGCTAGAAAAAAAATCTGTGTTCATGAAATATAAAACAATGTTTCATTCTTGCCATTAAGTGTTAGGTGTATAGATAAAACATACTGCTTTAAAGCACATGTTGTAAACTGGAAAATTGATACAGCACTCAGCTGTGATTAGCAGCCCATAGTTTCCATTTATTTATGGAGTATAAAGCAACATTCAGCAAAGCATATATTTATTGTCAACTGAATATGGGTGTTGCTTCTCACAGTATTCACGATGAGTGGACAACTGACACCCAACACGAGATTATTAGAGAATGAAGCTGAATGTGAAACTAACTGAACTTTCGAAATCGGAACATAAAAGCCTTCGCTTGGATGTCGTCACATGTTTTCCATGGCAACATATTATTAAAGAAAACCTTATTTTTGATGTTTTAATAAGTTTCTGGTTTTTTAAGAGTTCGTTAGATTTGCATAAATTAGATGAAATTAAATCACTTACAAGGCAATATTTCCTATAAAGCAGAATTTAAGTAAAGTAAAGGAAATAATTTTAATTTATATTTTAGCAATTATTGCTGTATGTAAACTATTCTATAAGAAAATTAATGCTTAATGAAGTTAGTCATGTTTCATCGTAAAGAATAATATAAAAATTATGAACCCAACGTTACGGAGAAAAAATGACGGGAGGCTGTCTTTTTCAAACAGCCGTTGATGCTAAAGGAGTAGAAGTACTTTATTCGCGTGGCTCTTTTCCGATTTCCAATTTTTTTATAACTTCTGATGTTATCCTTTATCCCTTTATCTCTAAAATGAGACATTAGTTATGTTTTTAACATATGTAGTTACCGAGATATAGAGGATCTCCCACACAATGTTTTTTCTGGCGTTTTGGTGTGTGAAAGAAATTCCTTCCTGAGACCCCAATGGGAGGAACGTAGTCCTACGTTAAAACAAACAGCATCCATATAAATGAATAATAAAACATATTCTAAGCCTGTCATTAACTTTGAGGTGCTTAGATAGAATATAATGCTTTTTAGGCACATGCTGTCAACGAAGAATGTATTGTAGAACTCATTTATGATAGCCAGACCATTGTTTCCGCCTATTTTGTCGAGTATAAACCGACTTTCAACAACGTTTGCATTCATTATCAACTGAAGAGCCGGATGTTTCCTCCAATGTTACTTACGTTAAGTGGGCAACTAACACCCAACAGGAGACTCGAGAAAGATAATGAATATGAAACTAAATTTAACCCTCTGACTGTGTAATATTTTAAAATTACTATTTAGATGCTACGTTGCAAAGGTGTTCCAATACCATTGTGCCAAGCGAGTTGTTATGTATATGCAAATATTTATTGGTATAATAAGATCCAACGCTATAAAAGTATTAAGTAAACACATAAGACTGCGATAATAGCAGGATCTATCAGAAAATAGATTTGCTTCCAACCCACCCAAATCGCGGAATACGCAGGTTAATGCACTCGAAATATTGTTTATCTCTACCAGGTTCAACAAATGCGAGCAAAATGTGAGAAAGCGCTTGTCTAGAATGTAGATCTAAATTTGTCTATTTAAGAGGCTTTCTGCTTATTTCAGTCACAAACACATCATATATTTGTTTAAAGCAAGTTTTAAAAACAGTAATTTGAAAATAATATCAATTACGATTTTCTAAAATGTAGCCTGTTGTCTGTTAATTGAAAATTTTAATTTTTAATTTGGTTTATTCTTTGAACTTGAAGTATTCTTCGAAGTATAAGATTTATAAGAGATTACTAAATGTGAAATCCATGTTTGTCTGTGTTAATAATAATTTGGCAGAGTTGGAGAATGATAGGAAGCAATCAGCCGCTATTAGGAATTAAATGAAGTAAGAAATATAAAAAGAGAATAAACAAATTGATGACGAAATTTTGATAAAATAATCTTAAAAAATTAACTTTATTTAAATGCAGTCTGGGAAATCTAATAAATTTTAAGCAGTCTATCGTAAACATTTTTTTATTTTTCTGAAGTATTTTGTGTATACGCTGCAACTTAAAATACAGAATTTAAGAACGCAAAACAAATGAATAAAAGATTGTAATTCTACTGGAAATTAAAAAATCCTATTAATTATTTTCAAGGAAGTAATGTAAAGAAATATAATATGAAGACAAATAGATATTGAACGAAACATTTTAACTATAGATGGTTCCGTCGTATTCTTTTTCCAGCCAAAAAAATATTATTTTAATTTCTTAGAAAAATTTCTGCTATAGAACGTTTCTTTGTATTCTTTTTCCAGTCAACAAATATTATTTTTTAAATGTTAAGTTGAGCAAATTTCTTATAATCATAGTAAATTCAATCCATTTTATTAAAAACTATTATGAAGGTAAGTTTCACAAAAGAAAAGCCAAAATGATCTAGTTGCAGGTAGAATGAAAAGAAAAATTAATTATCATTTTAAATTTTGTGCCAAAACTACCCTTAGGAACTACTAAACCTTGCTAATTTTAACGATCCCAAATATAAGAATGTATTGCCAAATATTAATGATTACATGAAAAGTCTTTTAAAGTTTAATTTTATTCCCATTAAAAGGCCATTGCTCAAACAAATTTGAATCTATCTTTAGTTATGAATTAATGTATTCGAAAAATGAAACACCAGAAGTAGAAAATAATTTATATTCAGGAAAACATTCAAAATGGTTCCGTTTTTATTATACTTCTATTTTATGTGATACATGGTTCTATTTTATGTGATACATGGTTCTATTTTATGTGATACATGGTTCTATTTTATGTGATACATGGTTCTATTTTATGTTATATTGCTTCTATTTTATGTGATACATGGTTCTATTTTATGTTATATTGCTTCTATTTTATGTGACATATGGTAAATTTTTTAATATATTTTAAATACTTTTTTTCTAAAATAATACTTATTTCAAAGGAATTAATAGATAAAACTTTAAATTAATTATTAAAATAACTTTTACTTATGTTCTCTACTTTTCGAATGACAATTTCTTTGAAAATTACTTTAGAACAAGCAGAGCGATACTATTTCAAATGAAACATGATTCATATTATCATACAGTCTCAAATAATTATTTTAATGAATATTTCTAATTCCAGAAATATCTTAAGATATAAATTTCAGTTAATTATTAAATTAAATTTTATTCTGTTTTGGCTTCTTAATCGCTCTTAAAATAGATTTGAACATCCGTGGCAAAAAGATTGAAATTTGACACTTAAATTAATTCTTGACATTTTGCTTTTCACAAAAGAAACATCTGAAAAAGGTATTTTATTTCATAATTATTTTGTGTTAGTGAATATTTGAGTGAATTCACTGTAAAAATTATTCCAGTTTCATACATTTAAATTCAAAATTAAAAAATTATTGCGAATTTCATATAAATGGTGGAATTCCCAATGTCATTTCCCCCCTATTATTTACTATTTGGTTTCATGAAACTCTCTCCTGAAACTATGAAGTGGTAGTTACCTCAATTGGCCAATCTCCTTATTTTCGCTGAGAAAATTAACCGGCGTTCCGTCCACATATACAACTTCATTAATTCGGTCTATCTCTGATAGGACAAAGGGTTAATCATTATGGCTTTCCTTCCCTTGCATGAGAACTCGCAACAAACTTGCAATATTTGTTTCATCTAGTTAATACCGCATCAGATTGAAACTACATTTTCTACGAAAGTGACAAATGGTTCTATACAAAGATAATTGTAAAAATATCTTGCTCTAGCACAAATACTCGTAGACATTTTTTCCGTCTATTTCTAGTAATCATGATCTTCTTATGAGATAGATTAGAAATAAATGTGAGATCGACAAACCAAAGAAAATGAACTATCGCAGCAATTAATAGAAACGCGGAATCCGGAAAAACCATTCGAATAGAGCGAACGCAATCCTGGTGTTTCATGTTGCCCCATGAAACACCATCCCCCGTTCTGCTTCTTCCAACGCTCCAGAACAAATACTCGGATGTCGAGAGACAAACAAATAAAAGATCGAGAATCTTTCACCATTATCGAAGAGAAGCCATTTGCCGATGAGCCAGACCAATGGGGAAGGGATTATCCGTCAATGTCAGATGCGATATAATACCAAAAAAATGCGCGAAAGTACGGCGATCTCTCCTAAACCACTGTAGGGAGAATCTTTTGATTGGTAAAAAACTCCGTTTTCTTTGATTTTTTTTCCTAGAAGGAGACATTCGATGAAATTTCGAAAATTCATGGATGTGCTTTGCAGTAAAAGAGGAATTGTACAGAAGAAAAGGAAAAAAATTTGACTTTTCGCGGTTGAAATATTTATGAAGAAAAGAATGGATTAAGAATCTGTAGCTGTCAAACTAATTTAAAAATTACAATTAATTTGGAGTTTGCTGTCGAGATCTATTCTTGCACATAAGACTTTGTAAGTTACTGAGAAATGATGAACAGATATTAAATGTCTACAGTGATAAGAGTAAAGGTCATTGATTTCTTACTAATAAACTGGGTCAATAATATAAATGTTAATATAGTTTATTGATTTTATATTAAATAATTTCAAACCCAGTAACATTCAAAAATATTTTTGAAGAAAATAAGGAATCTTTGAATCAAGAATTTTTATCTTATTTTAAGAAAAATTCAAACCTTAATACATGCTACAATGTGTTCGAAATCAATTTGTAGAATATGTCATGCACGATACAAACACTATCATATGAATTAATTCAAATGATTTGGTCTTGACACTTTTGCTTTTATTTGGTTTGGAAATTGCTCTGGGATCTCTCGTGCGCAAACAATATTAGTTTATTTAGACGAAAGGATGTGACGCAGAATAGTATACAAAGTTAAAAATTGACTATATATTTTTTTATCAATTGAATCCTGTTTCTTAATGCCATAAAACTTTCAATATGTTTCATTAATAAAACGTGAAAATAAGTTAAAATTATTAAACAATGTTCTTTTCAGTGTACACGCAATTTTTATTTCTGTATTCTTATCCAAATGATTAAAAATTAAAAATATTTCCGTAAGTGAAATTTAAATCAAATTGATATCCGAGTATAGTGCCCATTAAATCAAGCCAGTAAAAATTCATTTGCCACATGGCAATTTATTTCAGGATTATTTTCATATTATGATTCAGTACCCGAAATAAACTTTTTTCGTTGAGTTTTTCGCTGTAACAGATCGACATGAAGTTTACATTCAGTGTCATTTTATTTTAGATCGTTGAGTGTCACGTCTTTTTTTCAGAATAGCCATCAAAAGTTTATAGAATCAGACGACGCAGAACCTCCATTGTGCAGCTTTATGCAAATAAGACAACACAGCGTAGTAAAAAAGAAGTGCTCTCACAAGTCACTACATAACGGGTGAAGAGTCTACCAAGATCCCA
Organism: Araneus ventricosus; assembly: GCA_013235015.1. Lineage (NCBI taxonomy): Eukaryota > Metazoa > Arthropoda > Arachnida > Araneae > Araneidae > Araneus > Araneus ventricosus. The sequence goes on along the minus strand of BGPR01018161.1, from coordinate 13,310 downwards.
TGGAAGAAGTTTGTGATCACTCACCCACTCCCCTTAACGGCACGTTCTGCAGCAGCCCCAGATCGCCGGAAGCTCAATCCTTCCAAAAACCACAGAAAAACGAAAAGACTGTTATTCTATCATTCCGAATAATAGCGATACACTTGGGAAGGTACATTTCGATCCAAGGTTTGAAATCTATTTCTTCCCAAGAAATATCTTCCAGAAGCAAACTACAACGGAATAAAGAAAAAACAAAAACACTTCTGCCATAACCAGATACTTGTTATTGTGGTAAGCAATCTAAGATATCGAATTGTTTATTTATTTTTTCATTCCTCAATGTTATTGTTTCTGTCTTCTTTCTTTCCGCGTGCTGTCGTTTCTGCCTGAAAGATACCTGCTCCATTGGCGATATTTTCTTACCATGGACGATAAGTATCCGGATACAGCCGTAAGCCTTTATTCAAAAGACTGCCTTTGAACTTAATAAACTTGGGTAGTCGTTCGGATACGCTTACCACGTTGCCGTATAGTTGTATTAATATGTATTAGGACTCATGCCGTTGCCTTCTGTTTTATCTTCATAAAAATTTGTTTGATGCCTCGTCAGATCAAACAAACAATACAGGGTGTTCGTGAATTATTAGACACATTTTAAAAATTAATAATACAGAAAACTTATAATGTTACAACTACGGTTTTTCTTTTAAATGAGAGTGCATTTTAAAAAGGTATTTAACGATGTTGTAAATTTGCTACAACGAGAGATTTCTATTCGCTGTGGCTACCGATTAACAGAAGCCGATGCGTGTTTTCTGATTTCCTTTTTAGTTTGTCTTGAATATCTCGAAAACTCTTGAGTTTTCGAATTACAATTGATTTAACAAATTAAGATATACGACTTTGTTCGGAATTATTTTTAAAAACATGCACAAAAAAACTTACAGAGCTTAATAACAAATATAGGCTTAAATAGGCACAATTAGAAGTAAAAATTCATATGTCATCAGTAGTTTTTGAAAATAAATATTTTTTTTAAAGATTTTTAATAAAAATTTCAATGTTAAGAAAAACAGTATAATTGAAAACATACGGGCATATTTCATTTTAATTTCGCATGCATACTTCTCAAACTGTCTAGAATGTAATAGACGGCAAAATAAAATTTATTTGAATAAATAAATAGTTTATGAACATTCACAATTGGCGTCATTGATTTTTTGTCAAAATTATCCTATATTTCGATCTGATGAAAACATGACTATTCGATGATCTAAAACATGACTAAATAAAGCTATCATGAAATCTGCTATCTATTACACCCTCAAAGGTGTTTTACACATGTGTATCAAATTTCAACGAATCTTAATGGATTTGTTTGGAGATATCACGTTTTTCGCGGACAAATTTTAGAGAAATTTTCATTTCTCAGAAAACGAATTTTAAAAAATATAATAACGCATTAGTTCAAATAAATATCAAGGAATAAAATATTAGAAGAATAAGAATGAAAACAAATATTGTTTTAGAATCTTAAAAATTATCGCTTTTTTTCAATCATAAAAAATTTTTGAATTTTTCTTCGAAAATCTCTTTTTTAACCTAGTAGGATACCTTAAAGAGCTTAAAATTCCGCACGTATACATCCTTTTATTTTTTTTCCAGGTGTAATATTTTCGTAGATAATGGCTATAAAACATTTCCAGTAATTTACGACCACCTAGATAATCGTAACTGAGCCTTAGTTGTCTGAAAAAAGTTTTCTTAAAATTCCCTCTTTGAAAAAATCCCGTAGTTGTAACATTATTAATTCTTTTTATTTTGAAATGTGTCCAACACTTCTCGGACACCCTGTATATAGGTTCAATATTTTCTATTACATCGGAATATAAACTTGAATTTAAAGTCTTATTTACATTTTTAGTTTGAAAAGAAATTATTGCAAGATGGTTTACAATTTTATTTCTATATATAAAAAAGATTAAAATTTCATAATGTTCATAAACAAATTAATTGGTTAATCCTTTTAAACTTCTTGTTATTTTTCTAGTACATTTAATTTTGAACTGCTGTACACTTAAACAAAGTAATACATTTTAAAATTATAATTTTGGTTCCACTCTGATTCCTCATATGCTTTTTTAGAAGTAAACTGTCCGATTATTTATTTTCTCTTTCTTGTGTGGTTTCTCATATTATTTATGCATTATAAAATCTTTAGTGTACGAAATGTTAATGCATCAAATTATTTCTGATCCTTCAAATACAAATACGTTACGTTAAGTTAAACACATCTAAACATAAAATTAAGAAAATATTTCTGAAAATTCACTCCTTGTGGCAGTTTGTACATGACACAGAACAGAACAAAATTCTGACTTCAAATAAGCAACAAATTTAAAAAAATCCATAAATAATGATGCGTACAAAGGAAAAAACATATTTTGACCGTGGTTTCATTGATTTCATTGCTAATGTTGTTGAAAGAAATATTTGCCATACGTCTTCTAGTTACTCCCATAATATCAGGATTATCGATCTGTGTCAAGTTCATTTGTATTTATATAATTATTTGTGCAGAACTGATCTTACCATCCTGTCTTGAATTTCACCAATGTTCTACCTTCTGCAAATAATTGTAACTAAAATTTAAACAATAGTTTTTAACTATGTCAAGGAATTTTTACTATTCAGATTTCTTTTATATATGTGTTTGGAGCAATCTGGTAAATCTAGTATTATCATCACAAAGCTCCATCAACCAAAAAACAGTCTACTGAATTATTTCTTCAAAGATTTTTGTTCCTTAAAAACTCATATTGTTCATGTACACCATTATATCACATCGAAAGGAAACCTCCCACAGTTACATTTTTTTTTCAAATTAGCACTCGTAAATATACAGAATAATGCAATACAGAATATCCACCAACACTTATGCAAATAAGATTGACACTGCTCGAGAAAAAAACACAATAACCTAATACACTAATCTATAGTTACCCCATAATGGATGTAGAAGAGTCTACCTCGATCATATGATAGAAACTTGTAATCATTCAAACCCTTACCCTAACATCAAGTTATGCAATAATCACACAACTCTGGATGCACAGTCCTATGAAAAAGCACACAAAACCCCCAAACTAATTTTTCAGCATTCTAAATAAAGGAGATACACTGGAGAACATTTTGGTCCATGAAGAAAATTCTTCCAGACACAAACTGCAGTGGAAGAAAGAAAAAAACCCACTTCTGCCAGAACCAGATACTTGTTAAGGTAGCAAGCAATATAAGATATCGATTCACCTTTTTTTCATGGGCAAATGTTTTAGGTTTTGTCTTCTGCCTTTCCGTATGCTGTTGTTTCTGCTTGAATGATGTCTGCTGTTATGAAGATATTTTCCTACTATGGCCAATGATTATCTGAAAATGCTGTCATAAGCTTTATTGGACCATCTACCTTCGTTTTCCAGAAACTTCGCCAGTAGGTAGAAAAAGTGTTTCGAACATTGACTTGTGGTTAGAAGTATTTAGTATTCATGCTATTGTTTCATGATATTATTATACCTTGTTTGACCTATTTACCACAAGATATTGTACAGTATTATAAGAAGGTAATCTATAATATGTTTTCGCACTTCTTAAAGCCTAAGGTTTGTATTTTTGTGAAAAAATACAGAACAAGACAAAGAAACTCTTTTAATCTCCTTTTGTTTGTATGTTATAAAGAATGTTGATATATATTTCAGGTGTTAAAGCTGATAACGCAATAATGAAAAGAACAAACAGTGATGAAAAGAGCAAATCAATAATAAAAAGAACAAAAAAAAATTGAAAAGAACATTAAGACTTAGAAAATATTCAATTAATTTCCGTTATTTGATATTCAAGCATATTCATGACAAAATAAATTTGAGGCTTCATTTCAAAAACTTCTAAACAGAACGCCGCCACATAGCCTCTTTCCTATATTCCTGAACTAGTTGTATAGGCATGGGACAACCATTCCAGACACTAAAACGTCAGTTTCTTCAAGTAAACCTTTCTACAAATGTCTTCTATCCTGCAAATAGAGATTCGATGCAGGACTTAAAACAATGGAGTAATTCTAAATACAAATAAAAATAAATAATCCAATAGTTTCGTAATATCTTTCGAAAACATTCTTTACTAAATATACCTGAAAACATCTCATCATGCATTAGAATATAACACTTCTTTTCATTCTCTTTATAAGAAAATGTAAGTTTTCTCCCTTCGTCTCACCCCCACTTCTGTTGATTTAATATTTCTGGTGATATTTCCCAACTATGAATTATCCCTTCTGTTAGTGGCCAACGAAATAAATAATTCAGGGAATCGGGGCATCTCTAAATTTTTGGTATGAGTTATTTTTAAGAAATTTTTTTTTGTGTGAATTTGATAAAAAGTTTTCCCAACACTATTTTGATCAAGTATTTCTGTTACCCATTCACAAAAATAAGGAATTTTTCCTTGTTTCTCTAAGTATAACATCGAAGGAAAATTGAAGTACACTGACAATACATTTGTGGAATCTGCTTAATCATACGGCATCGGATCTCGTCCAAACTTTATGGAAATAAGGCTCACAAAGATAGGGATAAAATTTAGTGTTCACTCAATGCATTTCTGATCAGACACGCCGCGTCGGATGAAGATACTACCAAGTTCCCGGGGAAGAACTGTATGAACGCTCACACATTTCCTTTAATATCACGTTCTGCAATAACCTCACTTTGTCGGAGGCTCAGTCCTTTGAAAAACCATAGAGATACCCAAGACAATTTTTCCATCTCGATTAAAGCCGATACACTTCGAAAGGCACATTTCGGAATCCATTTCTCCCCAAGAAATATTTTCCATACTCAAACTAGATTTGGACAAATAGGAAGAAAATACACTTCTGCCAGAACCAGAAAATGTTTATGGTGGTAAGAAATTTAAGACATCGATTCATTTTTTCATGCCTGAGTATTTTTGTTTCTGATCTTCTCCTTTCTGTGCTCTGCTCTGTTGTTCTGCCTGAAAGATATCTGATGTTATGGTGATATTTTCGAACTGCCATGAGAATTCCTACCATGAGCAACAAGTTTCTGATGCCCTCGTAAGCCTGTGTTGCACTGGCTGCCTTTGACCTTCGTAACTTTCAGATTCGCAACATTTTTTTTCAGTGATGCTAATTTTATCTCCGCACAAATGCTCTTTAATTTTAATAAGTTCAAAAAATTTACGATGTAACAGCTGATAGAATAAATTTTTACCATTCATGCTATTGAAATGCTAGTAATCTGTTTAATTTTGAGACGGTTGTCACAGTATAACTTTTAATTAAAAAAAACTTAGTAAATTTACACTGCCAAAATATTTAATTTCCCAACACTTCCACGAGAACTTTTGTTTCAAATTTAATGAAAATATCACGTATTTTCTAGTATTTGGATATAAGTTTATGCATTTGTAAACTTGATTTAGAAACAACGATGAAATAGAATAGAAACACAGACGATGAAATAAATAACTTATTTCAGCATGGAAACATTATCATGCTATTAGTTTTCGAATTAGAGGTTAAAATTGTCCTTTAATTCGAAATTATCGTTAGCATTAAATTTTTTGTTTTGATGTTGCTACAGTAATGAGTAGTTCTTATAAGGAATTATAACTTTTTAAAATTTTTTAAACTACTCTATGATGTTTAGTTTTTTATTTTATGGTAATTATTTAATACTAAGTATTAAAATGTAAAAATTCACTAGTCAATACTCAAACTCTATTCTTTATACTGTCATTCAAGTATCACTTCATGAAAAGCATACCGCAATAGAAACTGTCATGGATTTAGAACTCTGCTTTCAAACCAACCTTGTATTCAGCGTGAAAATCATGAAATCATAGGTAATTAACGCTCCTATAGAAAAACTTATGCGGTGTAAGGAGAAGATACTTACAAGACATTTGAAAATATATCAATTGTAAAAATTAGAATCATTATCATCATGTACTGAATTGTGCGCCGTCTTTCTCATCTAGATTTTAGTTATTCTCCAAAAATTAACAGAATTTTTCATTACTTTTTCCTGTCACCTAATTATTTGTTTCTCATTAACTTCCCCTCACGTATGCAAAATAATTAAAATCTATTTCCATATTCCAATAATTTTTTAATTTAACAAGCAATCCTTCATAACATTCCGCCTGCCATTGAATTAATATTCTTCCGTATCTGTGCCGCACACCTAACCTTTATTTCACTCAGCAATCCCACAATCCTTTATCGTGTTGCATTAATCTCATTAACTGCGAACAATGAACTGTTTTTCCCTAGCTGTTCAACGTAATTCACAGTCTTCACGATTTCCTTAATGAGTCGCGATGGCATTAAACGGAATAATCGCCCGTGTAGCATCAAACGGCAAGCGCAACAAGGAATCACAATTACAACCAACAGTCATTGCTGCAATACCCTCGAATTTTCTATTGTCTTTCTTTATGGTTAGGAACCAGAAATGGTGAGGATGTTTCCGAGGCCGATAATGAGAGAGATGAAACGTGAGAGATACTAAGAGGAAGAGATTTTAAGGTAAAACGTAGCCGTCTAATGAAAATGGAATTAATGGTAGTTAAAAAGGTTTTTATAAAAGTAGGTACATGTTTAAAGCTAACGCGTATCAGGTGATAAAGTATTTCAAAGTAAAATACATACTGATAAGATTATTCAGTCGAGTCTAAGAAATTAATTCAGTGGACGTCACAATCAAATGGCGGATTTAACTGTGCATCGTCTGGCATCTAACTATATATTGAGTTTCGATGTGAAAGAATGTGTATTATGCTTAAAAAGCAGCTGTTTATTAGTTATGTGTCAGCTCCGTGTAATCCAAGAGTGTTAAATAAACCCCAACTCGGAAACACCTGGAAACTTATTTTCAAAAGCTTTTGTTGCTTACTGATGCACGTAATGTCGACAGCAAATGTAACAATACATACTATTCAGGAACCAAAATAAAATAAACAATGTATTTGAAATTTATAATACATACAAAATAAATTCAATCATCAGCATTAATATTACGAAGAATATTATCACTAAAAGTATCCGCTTACCAAAGACTTTTCGAAAAGTTTTACTTCTAACAAACAATGCATGACGAGCGTAATTAGTTCAAGGCAGCTCCAAAATGTTAGAAACTGTCAGAAACTGTTCGTCTCTGATATATTTAAAAATTACTTTACATAATTTCCACATGTCTTCATTCGGTATTTTCCCTTTAATTGAGAAATATGTATTGATACACTGGTAAACAATCATTATTTGTAACAGATATGGAAAACAGCATTCAGCTACTTTATAACCTCTTTCCAATCCGTTGGATGCGCAGCATAAAAAATATATCAGTAGTGCAGAATTCCCTCCTACGGTTCCAAGCCGTTACTCCTATAATCATCATGTAGGAAGTTTTCCTTACCAGATCTATTTCGTCATCCTGTGTTTAAGGGACAGAACAAGTGCTAATGAAGGAATGCAAAGCAGATAACCCCGAAGGCAGTAAAAATTTATATAGGTTTTACTAGAAACCTGAAGTGAAGAAAGCACTTCCCAGTTTTTTCACCAAAAGGATATTTTCCAGTTCCAAAAGCTTATTTTTGATTTCATTCTTAAGTTAACAAATACGCACCCGTCGTGAGACATTATAGTAGTAATGAGGGAGACAAAAAAATTCTTCTTTCCTCTGAATTTTTGGAAAATAAATATTGAATTTCACACGTAAGAAAGCAACTGCAGAAAATAGAAAGCTTTACTCATAACCAAATTCATCTTTTCTTTACCACAAAAGACAACCGTGGTGTCCTAAAGATAGAAACTCATCTTCGAGGCGGGAGTATCGTAGGACTGGGATGTGAATTCACAGAAGATCCTCGTCGAAGGATACATGAATCCGTCGTGAATCAAAGGAGTTCATGAAATAGAATGGGAGTTTAAGCGAACCGTTGACGGTTCATGGTTTTCACCCTTATAATAAAAAGTAATATATGATATATATTATGAGGTTCGTCAAAAAACAGGCATGGTGTAGTAGCTTTAAAACCAGACGTTTAACTAATTTAATCATAAGTTACAAATTAATGAACTACTTTGATGTATCCCTCTCTATATTACCTTTTTCATCATTACCAACATTTAAGCAGTCCTCAATTTAAATATAGTTACTGTCTTCTTCTGATACTTGGAATAATGTTTCTAAACTTCCACCAGTAGTATTTGTTTCATTCAATACATTTCAAATTTCTGTATCCGCAAAGCAGGATGAAACTGGACAAAACTTCGAAAAAAGCAATTAGTAGCATTTAACAATCCTTTCTATTTAACACCTGAAAATTAATGTTTCACTAATGAAAAAGTTTAAAGTTTCTAAGAAGCTGAAATGAACGCTTCAGACTCAGCAGAGAGTGGCATTTAATATCGGTGAACCCAACGAAGCCACAATATGCGTGGGATAGTAAAAAATTCTCCTACATGTTCTAAAAAATTTAAAATCAAGACAAATTATCCATTGTTGTGAGACGATGGTTATTACCACGATATTATAAGTACTAAGACTAAATAAAACCAGCGTTATTTATAATCTTCTACATATTTTAATCTTAATAATTTTACATCAGTAACAATTATGTTAATACAGATTTAAATAAAGATTTTCGGTATTTACCACTTACAAACAAGTGTAATTGCACAATCTATTTTTATTCCACGAAACCATAATTTTAAAATTGTCTTTGACGCAGTACAGCCAAATAAGGCTTTTTCCCTATAGAAGATCAAAATTCCAATCCAATACAAATATTCTCATGAAGAGATGTTGTAACCTCATGTCTTATTCAACTAACAGAGCTAAATCCAAAATGAAATAAATCGCCAATCCAATCCCTTTACTTAAACACTTCAACACAAAGAATGCTAGACTGCTGGAAAGGTGAAACTGAGTTTTAAAATCTTTTTCTCGTGTAGACAGGATTAATTTCACTAAAGATAAACTTCGTCACACCAAACTCGACAGAAAGTGGGAAGAAAACGCCTTAAAAGGACGCGTGTTTGCCGATTACACATAAATCAGAGACCTAACTGGTCTCCTTTTTATGTTGCCTTGTTTAATGGAAAAGGATTTTCAGTTAACTAGATTTCCTCTATTTAACGATTTTTTCCTCAACACGTCGTTGACTTCTTAGAGTGATCTGCCTGTTTGGAGAACACTCGCTTTCTAAAGAATTGCACTCAGTTAAATTACTTTTTGATGGCTAAGGCGATTTAAATCTTGTTCATGGTGAATAGTTTCTTCAATGAAAACCTGTATGGATCAAAATAGTTTATCATTTATTGGTAAATATGTGAAAAACATTGGTATTAAAAGTATGCTTTTCAGATAAGTTAAAACAGAAAGAAAAGTTTACAGAAGAACTGAAACTGAAAGACGAAACTTACACAGGATTTACAGGATAACATAAATAGTCAAAAATATGACAATAAAGCAATGTAAATGAAACGGTATTGTAAAATGATGGCAAGTTTTCTGAGAAGCATGATGTTTAGAATGAAATCATTTCAGATGTCTTCACCAGACGTATGGTGAATATAGTTGCGCAAGTTATCTATCTATTTGTTTTAACGACGTCACGTCCTTTTTCCTCCCGCCAATTGTGCAATAAATTCTAATGTAATTCTAATGTTTGTAAGATAGCACACATAATGTGCATCACATGATCGTGATATAACTCCCTTTTCATTTCTATTTATTTTTGGAGCGTTTGTAGTTTCTATATACAGGTAATTTTGTAGTAATTGTTTAGTTACATTATTTTATTTTAAATTGATTACATTAAATTCTTTCATATTTCTGAATTTTATGGAAAAACAGGAATGTTTTAATTACTCATTGAGCCAATGTGTGTTTATTTATGAATTAAAACTGATGTATGTGTCTGAAAATTAAATTGGATGTAGTTTTGCAATCGTTAAACATCTCCAAAATACATTGTGATACAGCTATTTTTTAAAATATTGTAGAAAAATGTAGTTTTCGAAATTAATTTTTACATTATAAGTAATATGTTGTTCAAGGATTGGGGCTGAATTATTTTGCGTGGTTATCTACAGAGAGTTAGGTACATTACAGGCAATTAGGTAGAGTACAGGCAATCCCGAAATCCTTAAAATAGCAGTCGATTTTTAAATTTCAGGACTGCGACCAATTTTCGCTTACTTATGGAGCCACCTTAATTAACGTGACGATCTATACTGATCTTTAGTATAGATCCTGTTCTGAGCTCTCGCATTCTTAATTACAAATGAATTTCCTTGAAGTGAATGAACATGAACATTCATTATGGCGTATGAACTCGAGCAGTTAGTGCTAGTCTGTTATTTTAACCACTTAACTGAATAGTTTTCTTTGCTATCGAATAAGATGACCCCTCCTGTTTTGGAAAGGGGCTGTCGTTTTCATTCATATAAGAAGGCATAGGATACTTAAGATGTTTATGGATCCTACGTATTTTTTGTGTCAAATTATAAAGCTAATTAATTATTCAATTTTAGTTTATAAGACTAAAATTTCGATAATTTGATGCACGAGTTTTCTCGGGCTGTTAAGTTAAGCGGTTAATATCCCTGAGGACAGTGTGACATATCGGCATCTAAGCACACATTCCTTCTCTTCAAATATGATAATAGGAATAAACTATCCTATGCCTTTTCGGAATTTCCAAAGAATATCATTTTTTACATATTCCAGAGGAAGATTACATCTTCTACCCAAGATACAAAGGTAGACAAAAGTAGATTTTTCAACACAGTGAGGCTGATTCATTGGAAAAGATATTTAATCAAAAATTGTCTGTGTAGAAAGGAAAAAAATTTTAGTGAAAAGCTGTTTTCATTAATATCTTCTTATTGTCATTGAGAGTGATGGATGGTTTGGTTATCATTAGTATTAAGCTATCGTTACTAATTTCTGTGTGACTAGTTTCTTCTTCTTCAATTTTATCCTATAAATTATATTAATGCATAATGATGAGAACGAAGGTCATGTTTCTAACTGAAAATATAATTCTTCTTTTTTGATGAATTGTTTCACAATTTTCTTTAGAAAAACGTTGTTTTAAGGAAAAATTTCCACTTACAAACTGAAATATATATCAATAAATGAATTTATTTGTAACTTTCATAAAGTAATAATTAAATTATAAAAACTAAATAAACACTAAATACTAAATATTTTTGTGATAATTTATTCTCCTTTATTTAAAATATGGAGTGATTCACAAATTTCTTTGTAGTGACTCTAGTACATAAATTCCAATATGAAGAAAAACGTCTTGAGTATGATCAGACTATTAAGGATTAGATAATTTGTTAGAATTAAGCATCCAATATTAAATAATTTAAAGTTCGTTCATGAAGGTCTTTGTAATCTGGAAACGTATTGAAAGACCAAGGTGACAGTCGAGCTGAATACCACCACACTGAAGTTTTCCAAGGCGTACTAAAGTCAAGATGTTGGAACTACGTCAAACGGATCATATACATTGTCTATCTTAAATAGAATATAGACTCAAACAAGGTATTCTTTAGAGACTTAATAACGATTCTAGAACATAAACCGATCTATATGCAACTTTTTATTATCCAACATAAATCAATTCAATAAAAATTAAAAAAATATTCAATATATATTTTAACATTCATTGCTTAACAGGACTCTAAGTCAAAAAAAAAATTAATAGAAAGCATGTGTTCCTGTCAGAAGTTGTTATCCGTCTGCATTTAAACTTATTTTAGTGTTCTTCAAGAATTCTGTTAATCTCTTCTGGAAATAATAGTTACAATTCATAAAATTTAGCAAAATTAATTAATTGAAATTAAATTAAGGGGTCCTATGGTTGTTGTTTTTCAAGTGCACTGGCCAATTTATTTCTCCACTCATTTGAGAGAGATTTAATTAATAATGAACTTGTGTACGGTTTTCGTTTCATTGATGACATTTTGGTCTTTAATCATAATAATATTAACTCCAATTTTAGCTGCTATCCAGAAGAGCTCAAATTAAATAAAACTAATAATGAATCGAACAAATGTAATTTTTGGATCTGGAAATTGAAATTTTGAATTCAGATATTTCTATTGGAATTTTCGACAAGAGAAAAGAATTTAATTTCAAGGCTATTTCACTATGTAATTTTCAGACAAGTCTTCATTTTAAAGTTATAAAAAACTCCATTTTTTCTCAAATTAATAGGATTAAACACATTTGCAATGACCACTCTACTTTAGTTAAAGCCTTAGGTAATTTAAATAATAACTTAAAAGATAACGGATACCCATATAGTTTCCTAAAACTTAATTACTTAATCAAAAATAGTTTTTGTTCTCCTGAGAAATAGTTTTGAATTTTTCTTCATAGATGGAGCTACTGGCTAGCTTCTAGATCGTCGATTGCTTTATTTATCTATTGCGTCCTTTTCTGCTCGGCTTGATTTTGAAAGAGGGTGAATATTTTTATCTTTCTTTCTATTGTTTTTGGATTTGGTAATTTGTTGGATTTATGTTCTTTATTTGGTGGTCGAAAAAATCAGACAACAGGAAGGAATAAATTTTGACTTTTTGTCATTCCTTTCTACAGAAAATTTTGTCCTTTTTGAACTAATAATGGCGTGTGGTCTTCGATGAGTGCGCCATTTTAGTTCCTTTCCATTTTGAGTAATTTCTAACTTTTGCAAAGTGCTTCAATTATTAGAGAATCTTTGTTATTTTATTTTATAGTTTTTGTTGTGTTATCTTTAAAAAAATTTGTTGAAACCCTTACTTTTTGCTGCTGCGTTTGCGCGCAGAAATGTGTATTGTTTTCATTATTTTCATTATTACTATTGTTTTCTCTTCTGTTTCTTTTATTTATTTTCCTTTTAATTCAAATTTCTATTATTTCTCTTCTGGCAATATTTATTCGTCTGGATTCTTGTTCATGATGCTTTTAATGTCTGTGTATATTTGTTGACGGGATGTGAAAATAATTGTTTGTGATTGTCAAACCTAACGGCTTAAATTAGAAGATATAAAAGAATATAGCGTGTGTACAGAAGTTTGGAAATGTGATTATCATCCTTCCAAGACACAATGGGTTGTGTCTGCCATTTTTCAATAATTCCATTCTATGAAGCTAAATAACCAAATAGACTGATAAATAGAGTAAAGTCTGTAACATCCCGTTCTGCGTCCGGAATTATTACTTCACAAAGAAATTCTATTGAAACCA
>BGPR01018160.1:0-31298 GCA_013235015.1 Araneus ventricosus | reverse complement strand
TTTTTTTAAATTAATTTTTTTCTGGGCCGTTGAGAATTATTTTTCTCGATCGAGTTTCCTCGTGCGGCACTTCTTCGGAACGTTGATGCCAATTTTGATTGGCGGACGCGTAGGATACGTCATGACCTTCACCTGAATGAATTACTTCGATTATTATTTTCGGATTCAATTTTATATTTTGCTTGCTGTATAATAATCATTTTCACGTTCCAATTTTGTAATATTGTTTTGGATTAACGTACTCTGTACTGTAGCGCGAAAAAAAAAATAAGCAGGAAAATTAAAAAATGTGTATATTTTGTTTTTGAAACTTTTTCATGTCATTGTGGGCGGCTTTTTTTTCATTTTGTTAAAGTCCTGATTCCACGGGCAACGCCGTGCGCGTACTGCTAGTTTTAGCTAAAAGCGAGTGAAGGGGGAGAGGTCCCGAAGCCCTGACAAAAAAGTTTGGAAGATTCACTGTACAACGTTGCTGCTCTTTACTTTTTATCACTGTTCTGTAATTTTTTGGCCATGAATTTGATTTGGAGGGAGGGGGAAGGATTATTTTAACACTTAAATTTAAAAATAAAGATATAATATATAATAAATAAAATTAATACATAAAAATAAATTTTGGATGATTCACTGTACAACGTTGTCGCTTTTGCACATCAAACTCGGATTGATCAAACAGTTTGTGAAAGCAATGGATAAGACAGGTGATGGATTTAACTTTTTGAAAACTAAATTTCCTCGTCTTAGTGAGGCTAAAATCAAGGAAGGAAATTTCGAGGGCTCCCAGATTAGACAACTTTTTAAAGATTCAACGCTTATGAAACAAATGAATCGCAAAGAAAAACGAGAATGGCTTGCATTCAAAAATGCGAGCATGTTGGCAGAATACTGGTGGTCATTGGTACGAAAAACTTCTACTTCATGGTACAAGAGGAAAGCAAGCACCAAATGAAGGTACTATATTATAAATTACATTTATATTATATTATCTATTATTATATATTATATTTTTAAATGTATGTTAAAATTATCTCCTCAAATCAAATTCATGGTTTCATAAAATTACATAGAATAGTGATAAAAAATGAAGAAGCGGCAATGTTGTACAATGAATCTTCCAAATTGCTAGGGCTTCGGACCCCTCCCCTCACCCGCTTTTATCATCAAAATTGTTAGTCATATATTTTTTACTATGGGGTATTTTGGGTGAGGGAAAAGGGGGCTGGAGTGAATATGGTAGAAAATACGTGAAAATTTCGAAAACAAACCAGAAAAACCGGTCATTTTAATTCGATTTTTTTTAAATTTAGGGACAAATCTCCTACCCAAATCTCTCCCCTGCTACAAATGTTCATATTTTAGAACTTTTCACCTCTATAGCCCCTCAGAAGACATTTAATTAGTTAAATAATGATTCGCTCCTCCAAATCAAATTCATGAGAGCAAAATTACCAAACAGTTACAAATGGGGCGTCCTGAGAAACGCGTGGGTGATGATGGGCAAAATGGGTGCTCATATTTGATTTAGAGGTCATTTACAGAATCGAAGAAATGGTATCAGGGTCGAAATTAAATTTTAACAGCAGTAATTGTTTGCTCTTTTGATAGAAAAATAATTGTCGTGCGTAAAATATTTCAGTTATTGGCGAAAAACGTTTAATCATTAGGCTTAACAACGGCTAATTTTCGTTATTTAATTAAATATCTTAAGAACTAATTAATTCTGAAAGTTGAAAATATAACAGTTTACTTAGAAATGTAGCCCAGAATGTCGTGTGCAAATTTCATGTCATTCATGGGAGGAGTTTTTGTGACCGACGGACACATGTATCTTTTTGTTTTATATTTATACTAGCTGATATACTCGGCGCTGCCCGGGATAAAAATATTTTCAAGTTCAAGTACTTATAACGATTTCAATTTAATAAAAGAGTTTTTCGCGGAAGCGTCTTTCGTTGATTTTCGTTAATCCGCTGACCCTTTTTGACCAGCAGTGAAAGACCCTTCTTCTTTTTCTCTCCTTAGTTTGAACCACCTGGCAAGCATCTCGTAGTCCTTCGTACTCCATTTTCCTCTCCCCATCATTGCTACGGCAAGAACAGAAACGCTTTCATATCTTGGATTTTATTGACATTATCCGAACTACAATTGTCTGCTCTTTAGTGATTTTGTCACTGACCGGAAAAAAGCGCATATTGTTAATTCTTCTTCTCCTTAGTCCCCCTCCCTCCGGCAGGAAGTGGGCTCGACAAACTTGAAAGATTTTACACACTCACTATGATGATTAAAAAATTTGTAAAATTAAATGAAACATCACGAAAAGAGAGTAATTAACATAATTGTGTTGTGGCGCAAACATATTGAAAGAGGTATATGCTATGAAATAAAAGCCAAATAAAATTTCTGCCTTACTGCTGACATTCAAAGAAAACAATATTTTTTATCATAACTTTCACTATGGTAAAAATACCGGAATGAGGGATTTCATAAAACAATCAATGGTTTGAATTTAATTACAATAACAGAAAGCATTGTTACAAATTGTGTATGAAATAAATTTGAAATCTTTATTAAATTAAGAAAAAGAACGCATAACATTTCAATTGAAATCATTAAAAAGATAATTTTCTGCTCTTTAAGATGGTATGTAAATAATC
The DNA here is from genome assembly GCA_013235015.1 of Araneus ventricosus. NCBI lineage: Eukaryota > Metazoa > Arthropoda > Arachnida > Araneae > Araneidae > Araneus > Araneus ventricosus. The sequence goes on along the minus strand of BGPR01018160.1, from coordinate 28,644 downwards.
TACGTGCAATATATTTTTCCGAAATTATTGGCGAAAAACTGAGATAAAACGCCGAAAATTGTCTTAATTTTCGTTATTTAATTAAATATCTTAGGAAGTAACTTTTTTGAAAGTTTGAAAAAGTAGAATTAATCTAGGAACGAACTCTAGAATGGCATGTGCAAATTTCATGTCAAGTCTATTCACCGTTTAGAAGGAGTTTTTGCGACAGATAGACTGTTAGAACATCTTTTTCCCCCTCCCGTTTTGCTCTTCCTACGATAGGAACCGGACTAAGTAGCCTTGAAGGTTGAGCACACACTCATTAGGATCAGTTAAAAATATGTGAAAATTAAACAAAACATCGAGAGAATAATTCACTTACGTTATTGAATAACTGTGCAACCGAATTAAAAGCTGTAAATACTACGGCAACCGGAAGTGAAAAATCTACTTTGTTGTTTATGTTCAAGGAAAACAATATTTTCTTATATTAACTTTAACACTGGCAGAAGCCCGCGCGCGAAACAGTAAATTGGCTTGAATTTATTTCCATAAGAATAAAAAGTATTGTTAGAAATTGTGTTAAAAATAAATTTTTAAAATTAATTTTAAATTATAATTTAAATTCTTTCACACACACGAGATACTGAAGTCAACTCTCTTGAAAGCAACCCGCAATTAAATGTTTTGTTATTTCAATTTGTCGCAATATTTGCTATTTAAAAACTAGTTATACAAGGATTAAATTAAAATCAATAAAAAAAATCAGGTTTTAAAAGTTGGGGAAGGGAAAGCCCAAACTTGCATTGCATAAGCGCACAAGTAAAGCCTTGCTCCAACGACGTGTGGCTTGGCCAAACCTCGAGGTTCGTACTTGTGGACTGTGGAATTCCAACAATCGGGCCGTTCCTACGGCGCGTGGCTTTGCAAATATCTCGGCAGCGATCGAGTGAACGGATGCAATGGCGCCGTCTGGCCTCTATCCTTTCCTTTGATGCGCGAGCTATTTACCGCCATAACGCGGGAAACAACAGATGCACTTACAAGCCCAAGAGCCACATCTATTCTTCCTGTCCCGACGACAGGGAATAATGCGAACCGCGGACGAAACTCGTGGAAAGACAGGTCGCTGGAACGCAGCTTAAGACTTAATCCGACCCTGCTTCTCTGGAAGAGAATGCATAAGCCTGGTGTAATCAGCTACCTGTTCAACGATCGCATGAATGTACAGTTAATCTAGAGATTACCTACGACGGCACTCGTTAAAATGAAAATAAGGTCCTTGTGTATGTATGTGTGCTCGAGCAGTAATGTTTAGGTAAGATTGGGCCGTAAGTCCCGTCTATACGGGACTGTTACCGAATTTCACTACTCATTCCCGTATTACTATTTGTCACGTTTTCTCCCTAAACTCTACTTGGCCTTTCCTGCCCACAATGCAAATGTGGAGAGAATAATTTCTCTAATGTCGGACGAAAAAGACAGGTTATCAGTAGAGACAATTGAAACTATTTTGATTTGAAGCAATTTTGAGCTTAAACAAATATTACTTATTTTTATAATTAAGCGAGTGAAGGTCATTGTCATTCTAAGTCATTTCAATCCGGAACTCACCCTCTTCGCCACCTTTACATATCGATTGAAAAACATGCTGTATTTTTATTAAAAATCGCATACTATTTCACACGCCAACAGGCAAAAATAAATTTGAAAACGGAAGTAGCTGTTTTAAGCACTGGCAACTGTCGTTTCAAATTGCCAAGACTAGCATTTTATGACGATTTTACTCCGGAAAAGGGTGATAGGCAATGAGTAAGATGAGCACATTTCCGGTGTTTTTTGTTAGGTTAAGGAAAATAAAATGTAATATCTCTCCCTTCCATTTCTCCCCTATTTTGGTGATATAAACTCCGCCTGGCGGAAGCGCAAAAGCGCGGAGGGTTTCGGAATCCGAGATAATCTATAAAATTTGAGAAAATCATGCCTAAAACAAAATTGGAAGGAGAAAAGGAGTGAGGGTAGAAAAAATTTTTTTGCACTTTAACAATTCAGAATACGTTAATGTGCACATTCACTAGGGAAAGTGTGGCAACTTTCATTTTTTAGCTTATTCCGCATTTTAACGGAACAGATTAAGATAATCATCTGATTAACTTGGTAATGTGTATGTTAATGGCAACATAAATATCAAACAATGTAACAGAATACCAAGCGGTCGTTCAAAGAGCGAGGTTTTTAATTATCTGTGACTGACATAACAATAAAAGAAAATGTCCACTGCCTGATTGTAATTTCTAGAACAGGAAGTTTATGCAACAAATGGTTAAATCTAAGGTCCTATCTATAAAAAAAAAAACATCCATAAACTTTTCAAAGCATTGAAATTTTTCAAAAGCGAGAAATTTTATTAAAAGGACATAAACATGAATATAACATGAAAAAAAAGTGAGTTATCTGAACGAACGACGGGGAAAAAATTAATTTTTACAAATCAAATTAAGATTTGATACATTAAAAATTACGAGATTTGATACATTAAAAATTACGAGCAATTATGACACTGATATATCTTATCTAAACTCTTGACATAATCAAATAAATTCAACAAATGCTTGCTAAAATAAATATAGCCAAGACAATTCAAGTTCAAGGTATGGAAAAAGTTACGTGATGCATCTATACTCTAGTTAAAAAAGTTCTACCTATAATCATAAGGTATTGAAAAGCGATTAACATATATGAGCTGTATTTTATTCTCGGCATCAATAATAGTTTTCTCCATAATAATTCTCTATTTTTAAAACGAAAGTTTAATTTTATGGAGCAATTTCATTAGCGATAAGATTAGGGTTGCCATAATTGCCAAGTATTGATTCGGGACGTGTAAGTGCTAAATAAGTAAAACATGAAAAAAGTGGGAAAGAAATGCTTTATTTTATTCTGATAAAAATCAATGAAGTTTAAGCAATCTAATAAAATGAACCCGTAGAATGGACGAGTTTTCTGCTTTGCTTGTTTACATTTAAGTATCTGTACTACGTAATTCCGGTGTAATGCTAAGTCAATGGAATCTTCAAATGTGAAGTCCAACATACAAACAGATAAAGTCAAGGTTTTTAAAACCAGAAAATTCGTCCATAATAAAAAGATGCAAGACTAATCCTTTTGAGGCCAGTCATATTTTGAAGTTGATTTTAATTTCTAAATTAAAACATTTTCTTATTTCACATAATTATAAAATTGGGCGTAAGTCATTTTAAAATTATAATAACAAATCAAAATTGCTTCATTTGTCTCAAAACGAAACAAATAGTAATACGGGAATGACATACGACAACTCGAGATAAGACGTATAGAAACACAGATTAGTCAATCAGCTGTGAGGCCAGTCGAAGTTTCTTTAAGTACTGTCAACAAGACTCGTCATTGATTAAAACTAAGTCTTTTAAAGAAAAACTACGGAAATTGATCTGATTAGATGCTACTCATAGCACTAGACTTGGAGAATAAATAACAATCAGTAAACAAAAAAATAATGATGAAATAAAATAAAAAGATTTTTATCTTATTTTTTAATTCGTTTGTTGCCTTAACCGTGGAATATAAATGGCGACATTTGGAGGTTATCCAACGTTATGGGCTCATATGAAAAGTGTAGATGTGGCAGTTAAACTGTTTTCAGCATGAAAAACAAAGATTTAAGGCCATTGCTTATTGGTCGGTACAGATAACCAACAATGATTGGGTAAAGGCCTTTTAGCCGTTAGACAAACAATGGAAGATGGTAGATGAAATTAGAATAAATCTCCAAAATTCAAAAGGAAAAAAAAAAAAAAAAAGAAAGAAAGCCAGAAAAACAGAATTTTCCCAATTTGAAAAGTTTTTTTACCACGTGTTCTAAAAATATTTTTTTCCCCTGAACATGTGGTTTGCGCTTATTTCATTCTTTCTATCGACATTTTATTTCTTACCAACTTTCCTACGTATTGCTGCGTTTAGATAATTTTTCTGTATATGTGTAACTAAACTAACTAATGTGAAATAATGCAAAAAGTTCTTTTTATTATTATTACTAGCTGTTACCCGCGACTTCGTGCGCGAAGAATTTGAATTGTTAATTTTTTTAAATTCACGAATGTAAATGTTTCGTTATATGTAGAAAGGGGAAATTAAAAGTTCTGACGGTTGATAATACATAATTGGACGACTAACAGGAGTGTACTGTACATGTGTCTGCTGCTACAGTTAGGTAAATTGCTTATATATGATAACATACTTTTTTATACGACGTTTTCGTTTCACGTTTTTTGCACCGATGTAGAGGTTTAGTGGACTGGACACACGCGAACATGCCACATATAGTTACGAACTAAAAAAAATATGGCTTTTCCAAATGTACACCTGCCCCTTTGAGTGTCTGACCCTGAGCCTGACAAATGCTAATTTTAAAGAGAATTGTTACCTTTTGAACTGGGATGGTAAATCTTCCGGTATTATCGGAATGCGTAGAATTTAGCACTCCCACCTCTCGCTATGCCAGTTATATATCAGTAGCTAGCACGACTTTTGGTCCTAAGTGTGTAATTTGAAACCGTGTGCCATTGCGCAGTTTCGGTACAACGAGGTTACGAATGAATAGTTCTGGCACACCGAATTTTAATCTCAGCTTGTCGGAAGGTATCCCTTACAATTCTATGGGGGTTGAAGAACTCTACAGGATATGATTTTACTTGTTATTGCCCATTACCGTATCTACAGATAGCTATTCTGGAATACATCCCTCCATTTGTGAAGTATTTTTTTCCCATTTATCTTATTTAAACTTTCATTAGTCAGTGCCAAAATTACCCAATCAACAACCAATCTCTATTCCTCTTATTAGCTTGTAGGGAAGGATAAACCTTGCTTATCAGTTCCTCTGTACTGTGAGCAATTTTGAAAAAGTCTCAATTTAATACCCTGTTTGAATCTCTAGCAATCGCCAAATCTATTTGGCAACTGTATCAAGCGCCAAGTTCGAATCAGTTCTTTCTTTATTAAATAAAACGTTGAATTCCGTGTTCTTTGGGTTTATGCAATCCTTTCTTTTTAAATCGGTTAAAAATATTTTAAAGCATTAAAATTCGAAATGGAACTATTGTAATTAGCTAAATCGTTTGGTTTAGAATTTGACCGCCAGTGATTATCCAAATCATTTGGTTACAAATTTAACAGCGAAACAAATCTTGGATGTCGATAAAAAGAGCGACAAAGAATTATTTTGTTAACCTTTCCACCAAATTAGGCTCTTATTTTAAGTAAACATTGAACGATATTTTTCTTTAGTCATAATTAACTTTAGTTTTTAAATTTTAATCTAAAAACTCTTGAAACTATATCATATCTATCATTAGTTTTCTGTCCCGGCGTCTATTTTTCAGTTATTATTCCACAAATTAATTATTTATTTCTTTGAACAGCAAGATCACATGATGCTTAACTTTAAAAATAAGTTATTTCAAATGCTCGCGCTTTTCTGATGGATCACGTGACAGCTGATTTTGTTTACGCATTCCTTAAGGATTACGTGACAGTTGGTTGAAAAATAAAGTAGTAATCTTCATCGCAAATCGCTTGTTAATTATTTAATTGTTATCTGTAGTCAAAAATAATGAATTTAACATGATGCCACCTACCCTATGTCAGTTCCTGGGTTTCAAGCTACTACTCTGCCAATTTTCATCCAAATCGGTTTCGTAGTTTTGCCGTGAAAGCGTAACAGACAGACACACTTTCGCATTTATTATATTACCAGTTTATACACCCGGCGTTCATCGATATAAAAAATATTTTCAAGTCTAAATACTTCTAATATTTTAAGCTTAAATAAAACAGTTTTTCGCAGAAGCATCTTTCGGTTTTCATTCGTCCACTCCAGTGTTATCTGATCCCCACGGCCAGCAGTTCAACCCCTCTCTTTCTTTTGTCTTTGAATCAACTGTCACGAATTTAGAATCCTTGATACTACATTTTTTCTTCCTCGTCATTACTACGGCGACAACAGAAGCTGCTTCACATCCTGGGTTTTATTACCATTATCCTATCCTCAAGTACCTTTATCCTTTGCTTATTGTGTCTGTGTGTCTAATCGGAAAAATTCCGCAGGATGATCCTTCTATTTCTCCTGTCGGTAGTAACCGGACTTAATAACCTTGAATGAATTTATACGCTCATTGGGATCATTTAAAAATTTTCAAAAATTAAATAAAGCATCACATAGATAGAGTAAATAACTAACCTCATTGGATTACTGTGCAAACAAATTGAAAGACGTGCACGCTGCGAAATAAAAGCGGAAACAAAAGTCCTGCGATTCTGTAAAAATTCAACGACAGCAATATTTTTATCATAACTTTAACATATTTTTATATTTTAAAATATTTTCATATTTTTATCTTTATATTAACTGCTTTTAATGCATTGTAGCGAGACTTGCAAAGTTAAATTTTCTCTTTATTTTGGGTGATTATAAAATAAAGAACTTTAAGAAAAATCACTAACTGTAACTAACAATAAAGTAAATAAAACAACTTTTCGGCGCCGCGTTTTCCGGTGTTCGGGACTCAAAAACATTCAATGATCTTATACAAGGATGAAGAGTGTGTCTCCGGCGTATGCTCCAGAACTGATACTTATTAGGAGCATTTAAAATCGATTAAAATTTAACACGAAGCATTGCATTGTAATCAAACTAACGCCATTGGATTATTGCATGTGTAGAGTAAAAGTTGTATATGCTTAAAAATAAAAACTGAAGTAAGAACATTGACTTGTTGTTAATGCTCAAATAAAGCAATATTTTCTTAATCAAACAGCACGTGTGTTTCTGTCTCTGTTAATGAAACACGTGAATGGAGAATTTGATAAACAGTAAATTGGTCTCAACTTAATATTATAAGGATAGAAAGTATTGTTAAATATTGAGTTAAAATATATTTTTAAACGTTAATAACAATCAGAGAAAACACTTTATTCCAATAGAATTAATATCATTAAAAAGCTAATTTTCTGCTCTTTAAGATGGAGTAATTTATTTTCTTGCAATAAATATTTCAGAAGTTATTTGCAAAAACTGTCTAAGTATTATTCTTAACAGCGGCTAATTTTCGTTATTTAATTAAATATCTGATGAACTAATTAACTCTGAAAGTTGAAAATAGCACAGTTGGCCTAGAAATGTACTCTAGAATGTCGTGTGCAAATTTAAAGTCACTACCGTTCACCGTTTAGGAGGAGTTCTTGTGACCGACACACAGATACATGTATTTTCTGCTTTATATTATAGATATGGATATTTATAAAAATAAGCAAAATTTTCAGAAATAAAAGGTAAATTATTTCAAAGTCTAACCGTGGCCTAGCAACGGAGTAGCTATAAATCTGGGTTACTTCAAAATCGTTTGCACGTAATTAAAAATTATTATACTTTAAAAAATTAATAAAAATTGAAGGAAAAATGTCACAGAAATTGGTATCATTGAAAAGGTAAAATTGTGAACTTTAAGATGGTATAAAAATATTTTTTGTCGGACAATTTGCTCCGAAATTACGACGTGAAAACGGTTTTGGTTAGTTTCTAATTAAACTGCCTGTTTAATTAATTTTTGGACTTTGAAAAGTTCGTAAGTGTCTTCCCCTTGTCTTAAATAATAAGTGTACAAAATTTGGTTGAAAACAGTGCATTGGTTTAGGAGGAGATGTGGAACATAGCCACACACCCACAATGACTTTTATTTATATTAAGATAAGCATTGTTGGTTGTAAAAATACGAATTTTTAAGTTACGTTAAATTAAAAGAATCAAGGCTATGTCTTAAGACAAGAAAAGAGAACTTCTGGAACTGCCTGCAATAAAGCACGACCAAGAAATTACGCACAAATCTCGGTGTTTCGTCATAAGCTGAGACAATATGAAAATGAGGCAGTTCTCCTGTAATCCATGAGCATTATCTTGCTTATGAAATTGAAAACTAAAAGTTGTATGAAATTTCTTCATCAGTTGAGACTGATATGAAAATGAGGATAACTTCCCGTATTTTGTCTATGTTCATACACATATCTCGCTTATGAAATAGAAAAAATAAGGGTAGCAGAATTTCTTCGGGACATATTAGCATTCACTGCATTAGCATTGAGAAAAAAAGATAAAATTTTGTTACAATATTTGTTATTAATAAAAAATAATGCAACTGGAATTGCAACTTAAAAAAATTCAACCTGTACTTGTATCTATATTTATAAAAGGCAATGTTTGCGTGTGCGATGTCCAGACTAGTCTATCGCACTTACAGCCGTGAAATTTGGCACACAGGTAGACGTAATGGTGACTCAATGAACCTCGAAGCCAGAATTTTAAAATTTAATCTACAAAATTTTTTAATTAATGTTTTGTGTTGTTTTGGGTCATTTTTGGCACATTTACGGTTGTAGTATATTTTCTAATGACCGTTGAAAAACAATCAATGCACCATCGGATAGAACAAACAATTTTCGTTCTAATGAAGTTTGCTTTGAATTTCCAACATAATTTACTGAATTTTGAGAAATCTTAAAATAATAGTAACTTTTATGGAAAATTTTGATAAGGAGTTCTTCAAATTCTCGCATCTGACGTTCTACCAACTCTATAATTTTCACTTTTTTCCAGTTTATAACTCGAACGTTTCTGTCGGATTTAAAACAAGAACCGTTAAAATACCATTCTCCGTTTCTTTTAATGAATTGTTCCCTGATCAGTTCCAAGAAATTTTTTGAAAGCCAGCTTTCTCAGAGACAAGTTCAAGATTCCAACATTCTCCGGAGAGAGTTAACTTTCCCATCATGCATTGTTACAATCTCATTGGCTGGTGCGTGACCTTCGTCGCGGCAGGTGACGTCATATACTATGGCGTTCTTCTCGGAGAAGATACATTAACTGAATGACTTCGATAATTATTTTCGGCAGTGTCTTAAAATGTTTCTTTGTCTCGCATATTTCGTATGCTATAATATCCCATCTTTCGCATTTATTAATATTGTTTTGGATTAACGAACTCGGTACTGTTCCCCTAAATTCAATAATGCGTATCTTTTGTTTTTATTTTGTTTTCAAAACTTTTTCATGTCATTGTGGCCTTTTTTTCATTTTGTTTAAGTCAAGACAGCACGGGCAATGTGCCGTGCGCGTATTGCTAGTAGCTTATATTTCTGTATTTGTGAAAAACTTATGTCAGTCATATTTAATGCAGTAAACTCTCGCTGCAACGATATATCCCTCTACAACAATACAATGTTTTCGTCTCGGTGAATTTGCATAAACATAATGTTAATCTCCCCTCAATATAACGATGCTCTGTACAACAGTGTTTTTTTTTTTAATCTCAAAACCATTTTCTTCCTCTGTAATAATATTTCATGGAGGATAAGCAAACTGATAATAATGAAAATTTCAAAAATGGCGATGTTTCAGAAACTGAAGAATGTGTTTTGAGCCTTCAAAAGTCTTTAACTGTGCTTGAAGAAAAAAGTGGCAAAATGTCTGGAATTAACGTGGAGGACTCTTTAAGAGCGGATGATGATCTTATGTTTTTTTGCAGGAGTTAGATATAGATAGGAGAAGATATTCTGTCCGAAATCACAGACGAAATGTAAAATGATGATAAAGAGGACGATGATGATCATACAGACCCATCGCAATCTTTAATGACATCCCAGGACCTCTTCAATCAATTCAGTGCCTACGGGCATTTTCTTCAAGCCTTTCATCCACAAATGATGATCATTTTCGTGCATTCGACTCTATGCAAACCTTGTTAGTTGACTTAAAAAATGAATAAGCAAACGAAAATATTAGATTTTTTCGATAAATAAGTTCCTCTGGTATATGAGTATAGCTGAATTTTCGAATTTTTGTATGCTTAAACAATCATTAAGACTCTGGTGGTGCTTTTTTTTTTGCAAAATGTATATTGTATTGTGTCCACATTAAAACAGTCAAAATTTAAGTTTTTTATATCGTAATTATAACGCCCCTCGATATAACGATACATCCCTCTATAACAATATCTTTATTTGGTCCTCAAAGTATTGTTGCAACGAGGAATTAGTGTACCTAGAATGAAATATCGAAATGATCCACTTTCGATTATATTTATGTTAATCTATACTTATAAAAAGGCAATGTGTGTGTGTTTGTCTGCGTGCGATGTCCAGACGAAACTATCGCACTTACAGCCATAAAACTTGGCACACAGGCAGTCGTAATGGTGACTCAATGCACCTCGAAGCTGAAATTTTAAAATTTAATTTAGAAATTTTTTTATTTAATGTTTTATGTTGTTTTTTCGCACTAATTTCTCAGTAGCATGGTTTCGGATAACTGTACGACAAAAATAGATACAACCATCGGAAAGAGAACGCGATTTCCATTGTAATGAAGTTAGTTTTGAATTTGTAACGTAATTTACTGAATTTTCAAAAAAAATTTAAAAATAATCATTTAAGCCTAAAAAACTTTGTTTGAAATTTCAATTTCTTGCATCCACCGTTCTAATTTTGTTATCAATTTGAAATTTGTTGAAGTAATAAACATAACGTTCCTCCGTGATTTAAGACAAACATGGTTAAAATTGAACAATTGGTTGAATTTTAATTATTTTTTTTCTGAAGTGTTAAAATGTTTCGCCTAAAAATTCTCTTGACGGTTCTTCAATCGGTTCTAATCAAGGTCGCGTGACGTATTTTCCCAACATGCATTTCGTCGAAATCACGTGACGACAAAACCCCTTTGCTTCGCGTCGACAGATAATTCTTTTAATTTGTTTGTTTTTATACTGTTTGACAAAAAAAAAAAAAAAAAAAAAAAGATTTTGGAAGCCCTTCTAGGAGGGTGCCATTTTGTTTTGTCTTGACCGAATCAAATCGGCTACAGTTCTAGACCAATGATGGTAATTTTTCCTTCTTTTCTGATTACGGATTGAAAAGAACTTTGGAATGAATAGGGGATAATAGCCTTTGCAGCTGAAAATCCCAAAAAACCCTTTTTCAAATCAAACGGCTGATATCTTCAGTTAGAGAAGACTAGAAAAAAGGAAATATGATTTCAAGGAGCTATTTACATAATATGGCTTCAAAGTTTAAATCTGAAGTGAAAGATTTTATCTCTCTTTTTCTTTTCTTCTTTGATTCATTTTGGATATATTTAAATACTATAGAAATTATGTTTGTCTGTATCTTTCGAGGCGTATTGTTCCATTTGAAATCGTTTAAGATTTCATTCGGTATTCATTCTTTAACATTTTACCTGGTTTATAGGAATCAATCTTTTAAATCCTAAAAAAAAAACTTTTTCGAAAATATCAGTTTATTTTTTTTTACTCTGTACTGTCAAATGTCATTATCGCGAAGAAAAATAAGCGGGAAAACCAAAAATGTGTATCTTTTGTTTTGATTTCGATTTCAACTTTTTCGTGTCATTGTGGGCGTTTTTTTTTCATTTTGTTGAAGTCCTGATTCCACGGGCAACGCCGTGAGCGTACTGCTAGTAATGAATTATATTCAAAGTAAGCGCACTGTTCCATTAATCTTCAAAATTGTTTATTTGAAATTATAAGAATAAGTCAGCAAGTACGACAATGTATTAACATGTTAAGAAACTCTTGTTACTTACCAAATTTCTTACATGCTTCTTAAAAGCATAATTAGCGTTTGATGAGAGGATTCTCCGATGTTACAGATTTTCGCTGTTTCCTTTGCATTTTCCCAACGATTCTTTCAAGGTATTCTCAAAAGAATATTTTCCTCCGCTCAACTACACGAAACTTTCCCACACATTTACAGTGCAATTTTTTAATAAAAATGTATGGAATTTATTCACATCGCTATTGAAGTGCTTTTAAGAATGAAACTCCGTTTTTTTATCCTCAAAATAACTTCTTGAGTTATAAAAGATCAGATATATCTTGAGCTACAACGACCTTTTACAAGCTCTGTATCATGAAACTTTGCTCCAATGCCAGCTTTGCAGTCTTTTCTGAAAAATTCGTTAACTTTGTTTTTTAAAAAGAGAGAGAGAGACGCAGTTCGATTTTCTATTACCGGCTCGGTTAATAGAGGTCCGTATAATCGAGGTTCTACTGACCCTGTGTTAAAAACAACATTTTTTGTTCTTGCGATGAGACATAATTTTATCAGAAAATTCTGTTTGTGTGTGGGTCGTTTATGGGTTTAGTAAACAGTCCAAATTAGGGTAACAGAATATTTGTTTAGGTTTACGTTAATCACAGACAGTTTACGCAAATATAGTAGAAGCCCGGGGAATCTGAACTAATTGGGGCTGACCTCTGTTCGGATTATCCGCGAAATTCGGTAAAATACTCTTGATATACCAAATGCAGTAGAGTATTGACTCTGGGTGCTCTGCGAAAGCGTACGGAAAGTGTAAGCGGCGATTCGCACGGTGCAGTGGCAAACAAGTTGAGGGTAAAAAGAAGATATCTGAGTTCGTTTCTACAAATTGAGGAACTGTATTTCATTATTAAATGTTTCTTTTAAGTTAGGAATAAGCATTAGCTTTGTTTCTGATTCGCAATTGTTATTTTTCCTTAATTTTTCAGAAAATTAAAAAAAGTTGTTCGGATTATCCGGAATTTCGAATTACCTGGATTCGGATTTCCGGGGTTCTACTGTAATTTCAGAAATGGAACAAACATAAAGAAGAGGATTGTTCATGGGACGCAACGCATTCCATCGCTTGATCTCGACTAAAGCTGAAAGCTTCAGAGGGCGCAGTTTATGCTGTCAGTTATACAACGTTATAAGAGCGACTACATGTCAATTTCGAGTTTCAATCCGTTTTTTTTATTAAATGCTTTCATAAACGAAAAACAGATTATTTGAAACATTTCATTTATGTTTTTCATTATTATTTTTCAATGAAAAACGCTTTTCAGTTTTTAGAACTTTTGTCTTTCCTAGATATTTTGTAAAAGCATTATTTGGTTCAATTCCTAAATGAAAATTGTCAAAAAATCTAATATAAAATGGAAATAGCACGATTTAGTTATAAATGTTCATTTTATTCGTTTTCTGCAAGTGTCCAACTACTTTTGTGAAATATTTTGATGTACAGTGGAAGTCGCATAATTGGTTCCAGGATCTTATTCGTAATGCGAAAGACTCATTAAAGCGAAATAATTTTTCCAATATTAATTAATGTAAAATACGGTAATGCGTTCCATGCCGAAAAAATTGCACAAAAAGTTTTATGCATAACATTTATTCAAAGAAAATTATGTATAACATTGTTAAGGAGCGTGAATCATCTACAACCTTTCTTGTATCGCGGAATGAACCAACCTGGATTGAGAATTCGATTCGCAGAAAAAGTCTCCCCTTACTTTTCTCGTAAACTTCCCAAAAAAGATGCTGTTTCCCCTCCCCCCGCGTGTATAAAAAATTTGAACCTACTGTAACCCAGGATCCAATGACTATCAGAAAATATTTAGGTAAAGAATCAAATACAAAGAGATGCGTACCGATTTCCACTCTTGCCGACTCAAGGACAAAGTGACGTAATTATTCCGCGTGCACAGATTGTTACCAGTACGCATGCGCATGAAGAATCGGAGTAAAAAAAAGTTGAATATGCAATTTGAACGCCTCTTTTTTAATCAATTGAAACGAAATTTGGGCACAGATCTATAATTAATGTTAGCATCCGTGATACCAAGTTTTATCTATCTAAGCCAAAGGGCTAACGAGATATAATTTTTACAATATGCGATTATACAGACCAACAGACAGTCAACCTTTTGACGGATTTGGCCCAAAATATTATACGGACCTACATTCATGATAATAAAACTGTGTACGAAATTTTATCCATTCTAGCTATTCAAGTTTTTGAGTTATAGTGTTCACATGACAGCGGACATACAGACAGACCTCCCGTGGACGGATTTTGTCCAAACTTTGATAGAAACCTGCAAATTGTGAGTGAAGTCCACACACCAAATTTCATACCCGCAGCTCTAATAGTTTTTGAGTTATCGTGTTCACAGACAGACATAATTCCAAAATTGTGTTTTTCAGACTCAGGGAGGTCTAAAACATGGAGATTCGCCAAAATCTCGAGTTCGAATTTTTTGACGATTACAGTACTTTCTTTTTGTATACTAGAAAGTAAAAATCGAAACGCAATCCAACTCCGTAAACTCTTCAGCGGTCAGCTTTTGACTGCGCTCTTTCACAAGCTCACCGATATCATTGTTATCCAGCTCCAGTCCCATGATCTTGACCAAAGACACAATCTCGTCGACTACAGGCTCCAAAGATATTGTCTCAAACCCCTGAAAGTCACATTCGACAACGTTGTCTGGCCAAAGCTTCTTCCATGCAGAACTGAGGGTTCTCTTGGTATCCCTTCCCAGGTATTTTCGATCATCTCGAGACAGGCAACGATGAGGAACTGATATTTCCTCAACTCTCTGAGAGTAAGATTGGTCCTTAAATGGTCTCGATGGTTCATTGGTTGCTTCAATAATATGTCTGAACACAAGTTTGGAAAAATGTGTGATCACAAGCGACTCTAAGATGCTAGTGGGACGGAGTGCAAGAAACCAATTCAGGGTGCGTAGTGAGAAATTGCTGCAAAAATTAAGCACTTTTAAGGACTTTTTAAGCACCTTAGCCAAAAAATTAAGCAGGTTTGTACATGCATATGTCGATACACATTTTCTAAGCATATGACGATTTCTGTTTTATAATAACGCATAGTTTTTATTGAAAATTTAAAAATATATTTTTTTAAATTTTAATATTTATTCCTGTATTCGCACAACGTCTTCTATTGTAAAATAAAGGAAGCATTTTTGATTTTACAAAAAAATTAAAAATGATAATGTAAATTGTCATTATCAAAAAATTAAATCAACTTTTAGAAGATTAACAATAAAAATTTGTTGCCCTTTTCAGCATTTCTTAAAATTTCCAAATTACCAGTTAATTTGCCCCTTCGGGATAATTATTCCAGTATTTCAATATACGGCGCTACCCATTGTTGAAGTAAGAGGGAGCATAAAAAAAAGTCATTAATAGTCCAGTCAATGAAGGGTTTGAAAAAAAAAACATTAAATCATATAGTTTTGAAAATTGGTACACATGTTCGTGATGGTCTTCTGATGAACGTACAAAAGTCCCTGGCCTAGAGTGATTTAACGAATTAAAGAGCGTAAAATTCCCTACAAAAATATGCTTTTATTTTTCTTCTAACTTTAATGGTTTCCGAGATAATGGGTCTCAAAGTTTGCCACCATCTTGGATTTTATCCCCTTTTTCTCAGTTTTTCTTGAATATCTCGAAAATCATTTAGTTTTCAAATCGCACGTGATAAAACAAATTAAAGAACGTAAAATTCCCTATAAAATAGTGCTTTTATTTTTGTTCTAGTTTTAATAGTTGCCGAGATAACGGACTTCAAAGTTTGTTACCATCTTTGTATTTCATCCCCCTTTTCAAGTTTCTCTTAAATATCTCGGAAACTATTAAATTAAAAGAAAATTAAAAGCGTGTATTTGTAGAGAATTTTACGATCATTAATTTGTTGTATTACATGTAACTGAAAATTGAATAGTTTTTGAGAAATTCAAAAAAAGACGAAAAAAGGGGGATGAAATTGAAGATGGCAGCAAACTTTGAGATCCATTATCTCTGAAACTATTATAGGTAGAAGAATAATAAATTCGTGTATTCGTAGGGAATTTCACGCTCTTTAATTTGTTAAATCAATTGTAATTTTAAAACTGAATAGTTTTCGAGATATTAAAGAAAAACTTTAAAGAAAGGGGGGATGAAATCCAAGATGGCAGAGCGAGCCGCACCATCAGGACCGGGGACTTTTAGTATGTTCAACAGAAGCCCCTCACAAACATGTGTACCAATTTTCGAAATTATAAGATTTTTTTTTCACAACCCTTCGTTGACTGGACTACCAACTAAGATTTTGTTACAAATCCATCCACTTTGAGACAAGTTATCTCAAAAACTAATGAAACTAGAAGAAAAATAAAAGCATGCATATGTAGGTAATTGTACGCTCTTTAATTTTTTAAAGCAAATAGGATTTGAAAATTGAATAGTTTTCGAGATATTCAAGAAAAATTAAAAAAGGGGAATGAAATCCAAGATGGCGGCAAACTTCGAGACCCATTATCTCAGAAACTATACAAGCTAGAAGAAAAATATAAGCATGTATTCATAAGGAATTTCAAGCTCTTTAATTTGTTAAATCAATTGTAATTTGAAAACTGAAGAGTTTTCGAGATATTCAAGAAAAACTGAAAAAGGGGGGTCGAAATCCAATACGGTGGCGCGAGCACCCCCCCCCCCCAGGGGCAGGGGCGGTTACTATATTCATTACGAGAGTCTCACGAACAGGTGTGCCAATTTTCAAAATTATATTTAATGTTTTTTTTCATCCCCATTTTGGGCCTCCGTTGACTGTACTATAAGCATTATCTTAACATGTTTTGACACACCTGGATCTATCTCATCCAGGATTCCTTCCCTTTCGTCTGTTTTTCTTCTAGATACATACGGTAAACAAAGCTTTATGACTATGCTTTCAATATCGTATTCAACGTCTGGGGAAACAAAAAAAAAGAATGCTTTCTTTGCACTTCTCGAGAAAATTAAGCACTTTTTAAGGACCGTTTTTTCGAAATTAAGCACTTTTAAGGTGCTTAAAAATGGTTTTCAAATTTAAGCACTTTTCATGACGCTACGCTCCCTACAATTGATGTAGCAGACGTACAATCAGGGATTTTACTTCTCCTTGTCAAGCCGGCAATTCATCCCTACTCCATTCCTTCCATTTGTCCCAGCACTGGTTTTTTCCCACCCATTCAAGTCGAAAAATCAGGACGTCATTCATCTGAAGCCAAAAAGTTAGCTGGCAGTAGGTGAGAGAGATCTCTCCCCCCTCTACAGCTGCTCTTCTATCTCCCCTATGTCCCCCACTCAGCGGATTTCCGATATAGGTCTCGTCGCGAGGTCCCAATCTAGTCAAATCCTTTGATGCGCCGACTACCCTCGCTAAGAGTCCCACCTAAAGAATCGGCGCAAAAAGAGCTGGAATTTGGTTTGGTTAGAAATCCAGCTTTTCCCATTCACTATGCTATTTTCCATAGGTTTTCGAGCTTGACGATTATTTTTTCCTTACCATGTTCCAAAATTTCCATTAAAGAGAACTGAGATATGAATGGCCTGCTTCATGCGAAACGCCGCTCGTTAAGCGAGTCATTGTTTTTTTCACAATTTGTTTTGCTCGTTAAGCGAGGTTCCACTGTATTTTTTTTTTTTTACAAAAATTGAATTTAAAAATGAAATTCTATTAATAAAGAATAAAAATGAAATACTACTAATAAAGAATTCCATTTAATAATAGAAATACCATTAATGAAGAATTCGATTCAAAATCTTTTACTAACCACCTTCGGCGACCAATTGTTCACCTGTAATATTAATAACCCGTGGCTATGCTTGCAACTTGCCAAAATAAACTGGCGGTTGTAGAGGCTGAGGGACTCGGCCAAAATTTTATTTTGCGATATATCTCGAAAGTGGAGAGCTGTGGGTGGCAGATGACCACTGATGACACATCTAGGGGTCATAAGTTTCATATGAAATAAAAATTGGTGAAAGGGATCCAGTGGTTGGGTGACTGTCTGAAGGTTTTTCTCCACAGAGAATGTTCAGTGGAGTAGTGCTTTTTCGATTTCTCTCAAAACTGGAAGGTGATGAATGGCAGGCGACCAATGATGACATATCTAGACGTCATAAGCTTCCATATGAATCACAAATTAACAAAATCAGTCTAGTGGTTGAGGCTGGGGTACTGTCTCATGGTTTTGCCAATTTATTTTAAATATATAGATTATTTTTTAAAGAAGTATAAAAATGGAGCATTCTTGATGATTGGCATTCTGAGGAAATTTTCGCCAGGTGCTATTTAATAGATTGAAACTTTTTTTTTGTGGAATAATCCGGTTTCGTGTGTCACTTGTTCTTGTTTATTAACTGCACTCAGTACCAAATTACCTTCCAGTTGCATCAGTTTTTACTACTAGTAAGGTAGCTAACCCAATTTTTATTTCCACCGCTGCTACTGCTCTTCAGAATGTAGAATTTCATAACGGCACAGCGAACACTCATACCTCAAAATCTAACATCACATTTCTGGAACAATTAGACGGAAACCCGGAATGGAGTCCATACCATAAAACAATAATCCAGGCTAGTCTGTGTACAATGCATAGCTCTGATGGAGAATTTTGCTTATAGAAACTTAAAAAATCTTGAAATTTGCAACTAAATTTTGAAATCAAGGAAAGATTATCATAAAGAGCGTGATAGGAAATAGTTCATATTCCGCTTTTCATCATATTTTCAATTTTATTTTATTACGTATCGATATATACACTCAGCCCAGTGGCAGAATACTTTTCAATAGTCTGCAACGGAGGTTGGGTCTCTTAAAAATAGTCTGCAGAATAGTGCGTGACTAAAAATATTCTGCTTTCTTTTTTTAAATACTTATATCAACTTACAAACTATTAAAATACAACAAATATAAATTAAAAACCATATAACATCTTTATTATTAGTATAATATAATTGTATAAATTAATAAGCAAAAGCATATGAAGATTAATCTTTTCTTCGGGCAGATAATTAACAATAATGAAGTATCGAGTTGTTTCAAAAGTAATATTAAGCATACTATACAAATAGCTATGCAGAAAATTATATTTGGGTACTTTTCCGTTTTAAACACAGCACTTGGTGTCTTTCTGTTTTGGTGAATTTTTCAAAACAATACATCACTAGCTCATATAAATGAAATATTCTTCAATATGTTAGATGTTATTTAAAAATTTATGCCTCTTGTTTATTGTAAAAAAATTAAATATGTCAAAAAATGTCTTTCTTGTATGTTTTTAATTTAAAATGCAATAAATAATTGCTTTTTTTAAGAAACAAAAACTTTGAAACTTATTAGCACATTTATCCTGATATGCATTTTAATGATTTGTATGCAAACTGATAAATTGTTCTGCAATTATGCATATATAAGATTTCATAGTATCATTGTTTATTATTTAAATTTGAAAGTGTGTATAATAATCAATTCCATATTTCTTAACTAATGCTTAGAACGTTTAAAATTGGGGAAATCTTGGCTTGAACTCTGTTGCTCGTCTTTATCAATTTCAGAATTTGTTCTTTTTTCGCTCCCGTTTTAAAAAAAATGATTGATTTGCAGCCGTAGAGATCGATCGAAACTTCGGAAGTTTATTTTTATGCTGGCGTAAATAATGTTGCTTTAAGTTTTTTCGTAATAATGCAGCATCGCAATCAAAACAACGAATTTTATCTATATACGCTGCCATCTCAAAGTAAAAACCACGTGTTATTTCCAGAAACGTATCGGAATGATACACGTAGAAAACATCGGTTGCGACCAATACCGATCTGAGGCACTTAGCGTACTTCAAGGTCAAAAGCCCATTCAGCACAGGGAAGCAGGGGGGGGCCCCCCCAAGATTGCATATTTTAGCAATGTGAGTTATATAATAATTGATAAGTTCTTTAGAAAACTTCGATATTTTTCATGATGGGATTTATTTTATGAGCACATGATAAAACTTTATAACAAAATAGTCTGCAGCATGTCTGCAAATATGACGCAGCGTCGCGGTGTTTCTGCCACTGGGTATGCATTATACATAATTGTTGAATACAAAATGTGTTCAAGTTGTGCATCACTTAAATTTTATTTCTATTTTTCTTAACTTAAAATGTTGTTGGCTGTAGTTTTCTAAATTAAAAATTGTTAAATAAAAAGGATTTAAATTCAAATATTTTGATTCTGTTTTAATTTCTCTAATTTGATTTCACAATTTGCAATGTACTAAGTTTTATCAGATGATTTAATTCAGTGGCTAGGTTTTTCAGGTCTGCAAAGGTAGGTGATTTGTATCAGTGTAGCTAGAATTGCTTATTATTGTGTTATATATTTCAATACTCAGTATTGATTTAATAACTTATATATGTTAAATAAAATTTTATCATTGGGCACCTACCTTGCATTAACGTTTCATAATAATCCTAGCAACCCCATCCAATACAGAGGTACTGCGGTAAAAACAAATTGGAAACCATTGGTGCAGATGCACCTCTCTAACCCCTTCGGGACGAACACCCACTGAAGGAAGCGTAGCCACAGGACGAGAGCTGGCAAGCTCAGTCTGTGCCCACCGGCCCACGCATTTTCTCCCGCTACGCATTAAATTTCGTCAAAAGTACGCGTTGCACAATAGTGCATAAAAAGTGTCCATTACATAGAAATGAAACCATTTTTAAATATGCGGTAAACGATATCATATTCTAAATCAAAAATGTTTAATTAAAATACTTGATTTTTAATAAAAAAATAAAAATATAGTGCATTCCCTATAATTGAAAGTACCTAAATAAACACTAGATTATTGATGCAAAATTCGAAAATATAGGAAAAAATAAATATTTACATTCAATATTATAAAATACTTCAGGAAAATTGTAATAATTAACTCTTCAAAGCCTTCTGAAAAATCTCCTATTTTACGACTCCACTGACATGACAGAATTAGAATCGATATATTAGTACTATCCTCTTCTAATTCAGAATTTGAAGATTTTTAACTATCTAAAGAACTCTAATAATTTATTGCTTTATCACTTTCGTCAGAAAAATCCATAGATTTGTCATTTAAAAATTTACATATTTCCTCCTCGGAAAGTTAACGCGTTCTTTTAGCAATAACTGCAAAAATAAAACAGAGAGGCATAAAAATCCTTGGCAGAATATCTCCCATAAAATCCCAACACAAGCGAGAGGAGAAACTATAAACAATAACTCCAAAATGAGTTAAAGAACTCTTCAACACATGCTTCTATTTACCAGCCAGCACGTGTTTCTGTTTATACTCTCAAAAATCAAATAATTCTGATAAAATGATTCACAGACACTTGGCCGACTACAATCTGACCTCGGAGAGAGAAATACTAATGTACGGGACCAATCTTTTGAAAGAAACATGGAATAGTAACGCCATCTGATAGAAAACATTTTGTTCCAAAAGCCAAACGCATATGTGCGGCTCTCGGCCCACAGCAGCAATTCCGCCGTAACGCAAGGATGCGGCGCTCGGCCCTGAGATCATAGACTTACGATACGAATAGACTGCTCGTGGAGGGTTGCAATGTGAAGCAAGCACCTCGTCACGTGACTCGTGGACGCGACCGAGACACTTCGTACGGGAATCCTTTGTTATTTCAATGCGCGAGTAAGAAAGGCCAGCTGAGGTTCTCATGAAAATTCATCGAAAATGGTTAAATCCTGTTGTGCATACGAGTGTACAGAAAAATTTATCAAAGGAAGATCTGTTTTATTTCATCGGTAAGTAAAATTTTTATGATTTTTTGCTTTATTAATGCAAAATAGCTACACAAAAATACGTCTTAGCTGTGGCGTTTGTTGCAATTGAAAACGATATTATCCAATTTGTTGTGTATGAAATTTATCCTTTTCTTAAGTTAATTGTTTATTATCCTCTTTTAGAAGTATCTATAGATTTTAAGTGCCTATTAGTGTTTAAAATATGGAATTTTATCAGACACATGTAGATTGAGATATTTGGCGATGTGTTGGCGAAGTTGTTTACATTCTGAAATTTTCGTGTTTTTTGTGTTATTTAAAAGAAAATAAAATTTTATGATCATGAAATAAACGTAGAATGTTTTTCAGTGTGTAAAAAAGATAAGCATAGTTCATTTTCAGTAAAAATTCATCTCTAGGTATTTTTTTAAACATTTTCTTTTATGCATATAATTAAGAAGCTATATTATTAATAAAATTTAGAACTCAATAACTTCTTTTTGTTTAATTTTCCTTAATTTATGTGTATATGATGTTTGAAAATTTATTTAATGTTTTTTATTTACTCTTTATTTATTTCTCTTTCGCTTTTTTTTTTGTTACAAGTATTATTTTCCAAAACAAAAGTATTATTGGCATGTCTTAAAGATTTATCTGATTATTTTTCAGATTTCCAAAAAATCAAGAAAGGAGATATATTTGGGGAAAAAACATTCGCCGGGAAAATTTTAAAGCAACAAATAGTTCTTTGATTTGTTCCATTAATAGTTAACACAAATAACTATGGCCTAAATAATTGTAATTTACTTGGTAATATAACTTGAAAACTAGATCTGTATAAATTATTGCCCATAGATGTGATGTGGCAACAAAAGAAATTAGCAGTGGCCTGTATGTTGTGAGAACATTAGTAGAAATATAAGTGTTAAACAACATGTATTTAAGATGAGATCGTGCTTATAAAGATATTATTTTTATTTTATTGATAAAAGAAATTTTACATATATCTTTCTTTTTTATCCATTTATTACTTTGAATGAAACTAAATTTGGGCCCTTGTTAAACTATCGCCATATCTGAAATGGCTGTCATTATTTACAAGTTTATTTTTCAAGTTTGAGAAATTCTCATTTACAAATTGAAATTCTTTATATTGTTCTATTTTTTAGATGAAAAAAATTTTATGACTATAAAAATAAATATAAGAAATAACATTAATAACCTTAAATTCTTTGGAAAAACCAAATTATTTTTTAAAATTTCAATTAAAATAAATAAGTTTTGATGATTTTATTTACTAAATAATTTAGCCAAGGCATATAAAAGGATTTATTTCAGAGGGGATACATATGTCTATTTAAGGAACATGATCCATAACATCTGAAACTAGTCGATTTATTTCGGAAAGGGCCTCAGCCTCCTTATATACGCCCCTGAAATTAAGTAGTTATTGCTTTAAATAAAAAGATTTTTTTTATTTAAAAAGTTTAAGTATATAATTTGTTTTTGTTACAGTCAGTTGAAGTATTATATTGTGTAAGGTTTAAAACAAATGAAATTCCTAGTCACATAAAATCCAATTATTTTGATTTCTTCCGTTCGTGAGTTTTTAAATGAACTAAAATAGTAACGTTTCGCTACTTGTAGAAATACTACTCGTTTTCCAATACTCCTCATACTCGCTTCGCCAGATGTTGCGATAAGAAGTCAAGAAGTTCCTCTTTAGTCACGTGACAAGTGGAATTTCTACCCAGGTGCTTGCTTCACTCCGAATGCTGGTTTTTCTACAGCGTGAGCAGTCTAACTCTATCCTTAGTCTATGCCTGAGATGAGTCAAGCTGAAACGCACATATGCGGCGCTCGTGCCGAAGGGGCTAATGGAGTAACAGAAGTCTTGAACATTATTAATAAACACGTTTTTGCGCGCAAGGAGGGTTGGGGGATGTAATAGTAGGGGGTACGCAAAAATAAAAAGACTAATCTAGGGGTACTGCGGTAAAAACAAGTTGGGAATCATTGGTGCACATGCACCTCTCTAATGGAGTCGAGTCTCATGATGTCACATTTGCATGAAAACGTAACAGATGGCAGTTTTTTTAAGCGGTGTACGAGCTTCACTTTCTAATTCTTCCTGTAAAATGAGCAGTTGTTGCAACATTAAACCAGCGGGAGTGGTCTCCCCTAAACTTTCTCGTATACTCCTAACCCCAGTGGCAGAATCACCGCGACGCTGCGTCGTACGTCGCAGATTTTGAAACTGTCTGCAGATTATTTTGTAATAAAGTTTAATATAAACGGGCTAAACATAAATCCCGTATTTTTCATGACGGGATTTATTTTTAGCTCATAAAATAAATCCCGTCATGAAAAATATCAGTTATTAATCACACTTTCAAAAGAATTCTACAATTATTATATAACGCACATTGCAAAAATAATTGCGTCCCCCCCCCTTCTTCCCTAGGCTGAATGGGCTTCCCTAGCAGACCTAGTGACTGCGATTTGACCTTGAAGTACGCTAAGTGCCTCATATCGGTATTGGTCACGCCCGATATTTTCTACCCTTTTCATTCCGATACGTTTATGGCACTTTTGGTTTCTGGAAATACCATGCTATTTTCACTTCGAGATGGCTGGATATGTAGAAAAAATTCGTTATTTTGATTGCGATGCTGCATTATTACGAAAAGTCTTAAGGCAGCATTATTTACGCAGCATGAAAATAAACTTCCGAATTTTTTATCGATCTCTACGGCTGCAATTCGTCGTAAAGAAATGTTTATTATCTTAATTTTTATTTTTAACCAAGAGCCAGAGTTAATCAATAAGTAAATACTAATAATTAACTTTATGCGTTGTGTTTTAGCAATAACCCAATGTACATCTAGGCCATGCCTTATGGATGCTGAGTCAATATGAGACCATTCACAAAGATATACCTGTAGCTGCAAATATTGAACATTTGTTTAAAAGCAAGATAAATTTAAAAGAGAAACAAATTTAAAACTCTTAAGAAATCAATCCTCTTACACTAAACAACATGGTGTAGGACCAATAATTACATATTTCATTAATTTTTTTGTGAAATATAATTGTCAGCTCAATAAACATTCATTAATTATAAAATATTGAAACACGATCAAAGATATGCTTGTGAAGCAAATTTTATTAAAAATTTGGAGTATTATGGAAGAAAGAGAGACCCAACCTCCGTTGCAGACTGTTGAAAAGTATTCTGCCACTGGGCTCCTAACACATGTAGAGAAAACTAGAATAATAAAAGACGTCAAATAAACTTCCGTCGCAAGTAAACCAAAGTTGGAACCACGCGTGGTTTGAAGGATCAAAACAAATTCAAATCCTCTGCTCATTCTTTTGCGCAACAGGACCTGGCGAGACTCCCTAAATGTTTGCTTCCTTACAAAATCACTCCAGAATTTGTTTTTGGCAAACTGCCAAGTTTCGGAGCGTCCCTTCCTTGCACAGGCATTGCCACTAGTAGGCATGCGCAGGGAGTTAGTTTCAAAACTGAACAAGTATGCGATTATACAGACCGACAGACAGTCAACCCTTTGACGGATTTGGCACAAAATTTTATACGGACCTACATTCATGACGATAAAACTGTGTATAAAATTTTATCCATCTGGCTTTTCAAGTTTTTGAGTTATAGCGTTCGCATGACCCCGAACATACAGACAGACAGACTTCCTTCCCGTAGACGGATTTTGTCCAAAATTTGATAGAAACCTACAAATTATGTTTAAAGACCACATACCAAATTTCATCCCTGTAGCTCTAATAGTTTTCGAGTTATCGTGTTCATAGACACACACACACAGACAGACATAATTCCAAAATTGTGTTTTTCGGAATCAGGGAGGTCTAAAACGTGGAGATTCGTCAAAATCTCGAGTTCGAATTTTTTGACGATTACAATACTTTCTCTTTGTATACTTCGTATACGAGAAAGTAAAAAGAGCCTAACAACATGTTAGCTAGATTTAAACATGTTGCTGACGCGCCAACTGCGTTTGGCGTCTTGGCCAAATGTTTGATGCCAAGAGTTGTTTACTTTTGGCCAGATTCGTTTAAGGCTACGGCCGTGTCTATCGTCTCTGTCGTTTGACGATCTGTCGCACAAGAAAACCACGGCCGGCCACACGTGCGTCTTGTTTAATCTTAGTCGCTGAAAGATCTCTCGCTTCTTGCAAATAGAGGGAGTATTTCATTTCGGTCGCGTGTATGTAAGAAATTCAAATAACAGATTCTCAATATCTTCCCCTCGTGCTTCGAAAGGAGCTGGTAGAATAGTCAAGGTCATGTTTTCGTAATTCACTCCGGTAAAAAGGTATAAAACGAAATTATTCCCTAGTGTATCTCTCACATACACGCGCCTGCTATTTTAACCTTCCAGCCATAGCACGTCCCTACCCTAGTTACGCCACTGGGTAACATGAATCCATATTCAGTAAATAAAAATTCTGTTAATACGTTAAGTGCCTTATTAGTTGTATAAGTATTATTAGAGTCCATAATCAAACGTCGCAGGAATATGAACAAACACAATAAATAAGGAAAATCAAAATCGGTGCATTTCCTTGCTAATTTACCTAAAATGGTAAAAAATAACCCTAAGAAGTATTGTAATAAAACTAATCATTTTAATCTCTATATGTCGCAATAAAGTGATCTAAAATCTAACAGTGTATTTAATAAGGACACTTACGTTTTGTTATATGTTCTGTGCTAAAAATTCGAAAAAGGTGAAGTACGTGGTTTGTCCTTTAAGTATTCTTATTGCTATAGAAGTGCTTTAATTATAATCAAATGTCGTTCAATTATTTAATATTTTGATTTTTGAAATTTTAAAATATCTCTAGTTTAATTAACAATAATTTAATTAAAAGTATTAGTCTTTCCAACATTATACCTTTTTATTTCATCCATCTGGTCCCATTTTCCCGCAATAACATTCTTAGTTACAACCATTCAAACATTTCTTTTGAGGTCACGATTTTTGAAACCATTATCCCTTGTGTCGTAAAGATATGCATATTTTTCAACTTCAAGAATTAGAAGCTCATGATCTAAATATTGTTCCATGATATAAATATCTTTAATCAAAAATTGAAGAATAAAACACACGAAAATACCAACGGAAACGCGATCAGCAGCAAAGCGATTTCCCCCCGCGCGATCTGAAAGCATCCGGATCTATCTTCTCGGCGACAGTCGCTGGAATACACCGATAGAATTCCCCGTCAACGGCGAATACAGCGGGAGTGGCCTCCCTGAAACTTTCTCGCATACGACCAGTAATATGGGGTGGGCAAACACCCATTGGGTAGGTAAATATTCTTGGGTATTTACCCAAGGCCTGGTTATTTTATTATAAATGGTGATTTACAATGAAACATGAATTTCCAAAAACTTAATATTTTGCAAAAAAAAAAAAAAATTGCGTATGTTCTCAATCTTTACGCGCGCTGAGGTACCAAAACTTTGTTTAACGTTTTTGAGTAAGAAATCTTACTAGAGATATCACGCAAGATTTCACCATACCTTCCATCTGGAGAATGTCAGAACGAAGTTTCGATTCGGGTTGCCACAATGTCCGAAGATCGTGTTTGCGGCTCGCTACAATTTCCATCGTAGACCGCCAAGGTCAAACGCTAACCATACTAACTTAAGTACTAACCAATATGTTAAGTACAACCATACTAACAAATATGCGATTATACAGACCTACAGACAGTCAACCTTTAGTCGGATGTGGCCCAAAATTTTATACGGACCTACATTCATGATGCAGACGTGACACAGGCTTGGAACAAAAAAAGCTGAACTTCATAAATAATGAATCGTGCCAAACATAAATACCGAAAAGTAAAATAAGTGCAATTAATCAAACAATAAAATAAATACATTTATACAAAAAGTGCTCAAGACATTAAAAATATCGTAGAATTATTATATAATAAAAAATTAAGAATGATAAAATCCGATATTGAAAAAGCGGAAATCCGCGTTTCCGCGGAAATGTGTCATGTCTGATGATGATAAAACTGTGTACCAAATTTTATCCATCTAGCTATTCAAGTTTTTGAGTTATAGTGTTCTCATGACTGCGGACAGACAGACAGGCCGACTTCCCGTAGACGGAATTTATCCAAAATTTGATAGAAACCTACAAATTATGTGTAAAGATCACATACCAAATTTCATCCCCGTAGCTCTAATAGTTTTCGAGTTATCGTGTTCACAAACATACATAATTCCAAAATTGTGTTTTTCGGACTCCGGGAGGTCTAAAACGTGGAGATTCGTTAAAATCTACAGTTCGAATTTTTTGACGATTACAATACTTTCTCTTTGTATCCTTCGTATACCAGAAAGTAAAAATTAAAGAATAGTAAGTGTAATCTTTCAGCATAGCGGATACATTACATAATATCTTAGAGCAGGAATGTGTAAACTTTTCTAGGGGAGGGCTTTAAAAAATCAACATAATTTATTTTAAAACTCAATAAAGACTCAAAAATATATTTAAAAAATTCTTTAACACTAATGTAATGAATGAAGCTGCGATTTAAGTTTTAAAATTTCCTAATTAATCTGTTTAGAGTCGGGATGTTCTTGCGATCCTTTTAAATTATTATACCATTATTTTAATATCTGCTACGGGCCGTAGTTTGTCCATCACTATCTGAGAATTTTGTTAATACATTCCACAAAAAATATTATGAAATGAAAGAACTAAGTAAAAATTAAAGCGACATTGCACTTCATTTAAAAAAAGTCTTTTTTCCTTAGTCCTTCCTTTCAACAATGGGAAGAAAAACTCACGATTGTTATGCATTGTGCACAAATATATATTTATAAAAAATTCAAAAATTATTACAGAGCTACTACCAAACTGATATCATTGATTTGAATTTTCAGACAGTGCAAAAATCATTTTTGTGTGACAATATTGATGTGTTATCGACGAAAAACTCCACCACTTAGCTAAATTTTTAATTAAATAAAATTAAAAAAATCGCCAAGAGGTGCACATTCTAACCACTCAAGAGTGTGTTTGTGCCAAATTTGATAGTTCTAAGTCCAACGATATTCTGTATAGTGCTTCAACAGGCAACCATTGTTATTACTATTCGTAGATA